>JAAMPD010001152.1:0-28989 GCA_025266255.1 Trissolcus basalis | reverse complement strand
TGAAATAGTTTATAAGTAATCGGATATTATAGTAAACACAAAGACTTGAGGTCGATACATCGCTAATATCGGTTTCTTTTTGCACCGATCTTGGCTCGACCCAAAATAATGTTATCTCGACAAGACCCTCGGTATTCTTGCAGAGCGACTTAAATGGAAGACTTGGCCGCGAGCCGCTCCACTGAGATCCTCGATGTGCCTTACGAAATTTATTGTCCGCGGCATGATTGCGTTACTTCGATTACGAACATCTTATAGCTTCGTGTGTTTCCATCGTCGCGCGTTTTTACCGATCATTTTTTAGTTATACACTATAAATAATTTGTTTATGAATACGTATGGGCACAAACATATCGATAAATCTGCACGGTATCCGTACGTACCACGAATTTTTGAACCCAACGTTACAAATGAATATGCGACGTTCGGTTTTATTTATGTGGAAGAAACTTTTTATTCCTTTTTTTTAAATAAACAAGATTTGAATTTTTGGCATCAGATACGTTGCAAAAAATTTTCATTGAGACATACCAAAAAGTGTATTAAAATGACAATAATTTCTTAACCATTTTTTAAAAGTTTTTCAATTCCAGACGTTTGAACATTTTCCACTAAAATACTAGCGTCACAATTTAAACTTTAAAAAACTGTTTAAATCGAATGAACATGTTTTTTAAAATGCATGCATAATTTTGATTGAATAAAAAAGTAAATTTGAACACAGCAAAAAGATTAAACGATAATAATGACAATTGAAAGTATACTGATGTGCATACGAGCAAACATCTGCGGATCATTTGTCAAAAAGGCCAACAGTTGATAAATTATTTAGAGAACGGAGCAAGTTTTTGTAATGCCCGATGGGAATAAATTTGTAAGCGCCGGACAATGCGGAATCGGTGACCTTCCAAGGCTAAAGTAAGTGCAATGCACTGATTCAATTCTTCAAATCAGCCATCTCCATGGGTATTGACAATTTTTGTAAAATTGTTCCGACAAACTTTGATATACGAACTTTTATTTCTTCTCGCAGCAAACGAAAAACGAGTGGGCTAACATTATTCTTCGACTCAAGTTTGCGAACAAGCCCGGGGATATGAGGGGACCCGAAAAGTATCGAGCGCCGCCACGCTCGACAATCGACGTGTTAATGCCCGCGAATGATCTATCGTGATTAAGCCCCCGTAAATCATGCTCTATTTAAGAATGCGAAAGGAAGAGGAAGCGATAATTTTGCGCGGCGAAAAAGTTTACAATCGTTTCGAAATTGCGCGGACAAAAAGTGTTGTAGCTATTTAAATTTATTTCATGTTCCGCGGAGTTCAAATTCAAAAAATAAAGAAAACTCATACGACGCAAGCATTTTTGGCAAAACTATAACGCGCACGTACTTGGCGTGAAACACAACTCTGTCTCCTGATAAAATTTGTACCATCATTGTTCCAATTTCATCATTTGTTAACATACAAAAAAGGCAACGCGAATTGATATGTAAACGCAATAGTTAACTTTATATAGTTTACCCCGGCTGACGCGCCAATAAAATTACAGCACCAGCTATAAAATCTCAAAACATTGAGATAACTTTCGCAAAAAAATTGCCTCTCGTACGTTTGCACGACGCCCGGGCAAGTCGCGCATTCGCTTGGTATTTACTCATGTAGAAATTTCTGGGGTCAGTCGCTCGTTACAATTGGGCAACGCGTGGCTCTGCCTTCGCTGTCAACCGTCAACTTTTTTTTGTGTCCCCAGCAAGTCCCAACCGTTCACAAACAATTTCCACCAAATGCTGAAATCAAAATTTAGATGTTAATTAGAAAGTAACTTCAATTGATCCAATTTTATAATCAAATCCATTAATTAATTGTTTTCAATTTATGATATGAATTGCTGCTTTACAAAGCGAAATTAAATTATTATTACATTCAGAATTTTTAGAAATCAATATCTTTAACTTTACCATTAGTTATCTCATTGGACCACGTTTCTCATCCGACGGATTGCAACTCAGACCAAGCTGGGGCCGAACCCACCTTATATCCCAACGGTTCTCTGACCGTAACCAATGGTGGAATGTCCCAATTGTTAATTTCTACAATTTCTGCAATAAGTTATGTAAATTGACGAATCCATCAGAGCTCGTTGTATGATTTCGTATACGTTCATCGGTTATATTTTACACCGCTTATAATCTTTGCGAATATGTACAACGTATGGATGACTTGAGCGGGTTCTCAATTACACGATAAATCAACGAGTGGTTGGCAAAGTCTGCTAGCTGCACACTCTACGGCACGTAATATCTCAAAAGGTGTAACTGTCTGGTTGGCATCGTTTATTCTTTTGGCTTTACACTGTTTCGATTGCAATGAAGAACTCTCCACCACCTTCAATATTTTTGCAAACATCAGCGCTTTCCAAAATCCTGTCCTTGCATCTGAAAACTAAATCATTAAGGTTGTTTATAGAGTAGAAAATAAACTCGATACTGTGACATTCAATAAAATTCCAACCAAATACATTATAAGAAAAAATATTCGAAATTAAAATTTTTTATTTAATTTTTATATAGTTATTACATTTTTATTAAAAATGAGATTATGAGATGGATAAATGAAATGTAATAGTGTAATTTGTCGGACTGACAAATCCTCTATTGTATCCCTTAACCTTGTTTCTAGTGGAACGAATTGGAATTTGGGCATACCTATGATACAATCTACCATTCAACTTGTGGTGACGATGTTTAATGACGTGTCGCGTCTGTTATGTTTGTGTATTGAGCTACATATCAATAACGCATATTTGACAGTCCTACTTCTTTGTCGGAAAGACCACGACTTCAAAGAATGTAGACTATAACTTGCGAACCTTGGCCGTGCTAATAGAAATTGACGCGCTCGATATTAGTGACCACCTCCATTACGTGAAACCACAACACAACCGCAAACCAAGTTCAAAGATGACAAAGTTGAATGCGTGAAAAAAACAACCACGAATGATCGATACTACAATGTTCGCGATATCGAGTATATTGTTATGACTCTAAACACTCGAATTCATTCGAATCACCTTCGACTGAAAAAACTACTACAATTAAAATAATTGTTTCAGTTCAGCAGTGTTTTAGACTAATAGTTCTAATAAACAATTATAAGTAACTTTAGTGTGTCAGACGCCTAGATTTACATTTAATTTCCACTTCAAATTATTTTTACACCGTTGAAGTATGAAATGTGTGTTTGTTTCTTTAAATTAAAAAAAAAAATTATTAGTATACCTATCCGGACCGGATATCAGTAAATCATTACCATTCGAACTTATCTGTATAATTAAAAAATTGCTATGGTTAATTCCATAGTATGAATTTCAAAAAATATTATAACGAGGATGAAAAAAATGAAAATTGTGAAACTAAAGTAAATTTTAACAGTTAATGTTTTGTATATAATTTATGTAGTGTTGTATTATGATTTTTTATTGTAAATGTTTTGAAAATATTAAAATTTATGAAAAAAATATTGTTTGAACATTTTCTATTTTTACATTGTGTTTATTATTAAAAGTGATATTTTTAAAGTTGGGATAAAAAAAGATGTCTATTAATTGACAAGAAATTAATTGATTTCCTTGTGGGAAGTAAGAAAATGCATGTAGTAATTAAATTACATGCAGGTGGTAGAGTTGAACGGCTGTGCTGGCAGTTAAGTGGTGTATCAGGTCAGACAGCCAGTGGCTTTTGTGTCGCATTGCGGCGCTACGGGCAATAGGACCCAATGGTTATGTTCCGAAATGAATTGCTAATACGACAAAAATTGTTCTCTTTCGATGCGTATTAAGGTGGATCGACCGCGACCGCCCGAGACAATGCTCTTTCAAATAGTTTTTTTAATCTCTCTTGAATTTTACTCTTGTATGTTTTGTAGTCCGTATGCATACCAAGTTAAATATTTCTTCGAGTCAAAATTTATTCCACTTTATACGCATTTGGAAACCCCAATTTTGTATGTATAGAAAAATAAATGAACAACCCAATCGGTGGTTGAAAAAATTGTCCGCTTCAAACGTTTCGAAACAAGTTTCTAAAAAATGAACGATTTAAGAAGTTTGGTGTAAATTATGATTTTTTCAATATTATATTATGAATTATTCATCACGATATCGAACGCGGCTCATATTATCGTATAAATTAGAGCAAACTTTCGTGCAAGGATTTTTCATTTGCATAAATATTGAAAACTCGAATAAAGTTTTAAAAAATTACGAAAGAAATAAACCCGCAGTTTTTCGCTGTTAAATGTGAAAGTTGATTTGGATATGGGTTTTGACTTGTCCTCCAACTGGTCAAATCTTGTCCTGTACTTGTAATCTACATCTGCCACTGTAATCTCACATAAGTCTCAAGATTAATTATTTTCATATTTCAATTTTTACTTTTTATTTTTAATTTCTGCATTCAATAATTATCAAAAGTCATCTTGCAATTTTATAAATATAAAAAAATAAATTGGATTAACATTTTCTATAACGATTTCTTGAAATTAAACAATTATATATCTTATAGTTTGATCTCACTCGCAAGATATCAGCGCAATTCTTCCAGAAAATTTTGTCAACGAAAGAAGTGTCGTTGCGAAGCGTCACAGAACAATTTTTGATCCTAAAAAGTGTTCGACCGGCGAACAAGTCACCGAATCGCAGCGGGTCTCAATGTAATACCTCCCGATGCAACTACGTCAATGTCCAATAAGTTTTATTGGCGATGAAATTGAAATCGTATCGCGGGAATTTTTATCATCGTGGCGCGCATCTGGCCCTCTTTGTCGCGCTTGTAACGCTTTCGCGAAATGGGTCGTACGAGTTTAATCGACTGTCGAATGGCAAAAAGAAAAGAAAATTCACGCGGTCCATACATCCACAGGCGTGCAAAATTCAGCTAGCGTACACCGATCCATGTTTATTTTACATATTTTGTAGGTCATAGAAAAAAACTAAGATTAATTATTAATAAACGAAAATAACATTGGGACTGAAAAATATAGATGACAATTTAGAAATAACAAAAGGATATTTCAGGACTGCAACTGTGTGAAAGGATATATGCACTACGCTTCAAATCCGAACAGATATTTTTGGGGATGTGATAATTTACAACCTTACTCCCTCCATGAATTTAAAGCGATGATTGAAGTTGTATTTCTTGCAGTGTAAGAAGAGTTTAACAGCCTAAGATATAAATTCTTTCGCTCTTTGATATTCGTGTCGGTTCTATAACCAAGGTGACTACGTCACATAAACTAGCTAGTCTAGTCGAACGCGAATATAGAAGTATATAATATCTCATTTGGATGATATAGAAGGTCGAGGCCCGCGGTGTGTGATAAGAAAAATTTAGTTTATTATAAGCACCAAACGTTTGAAACGAAATTTGATGTTTGTTGTGTGACTAAAATTTATGTATATTCCAAGGTGTTGATAATTTAACTGCATTTTATGTCTGTTGAATTGTATAAGAATTGAATTCCAAACACCACAAAGTACAGTTGTTTTGATTTTCGAAAATAATTTTTACAATATATCGTAAGCTCATTAGGACTGCACGAAAACGACATTTCTTTAATGATCTGGTTAATCATGGTACAATTATAAATTTAAATTATTTAAGTTAATATAAAATGTTAATAAAAATGTATGCTTAGTGTCTATAGTTACACGATTAAGGTTTAATCTATAGACACGTATTGGTATGCGTAGGTACATTGAAATAATTAGCAATAATTATAAAGACGTTCAGCTTTTTCATACATTTTCATACATTTCAAGCAGAATAAAAAATTCTATGTTTTATTTATAAATTTGAACGAATAAAAAAAACTTTCTTTAAATCAATACAATTTGTACTTGAATATGGATTGGAAAAAATTAATATACATATTCTAACATTATTGCTTCTAAATTTTTTTTCTTCGCAGTATTTCTAAAGGCAAAATGGCTCTTTAGGCTCATATTTTTCGTTTTATCCTACTAAACGTGATAGTATTGAAGGTCACGAAGGATATTTTGCCAATAAGTTTTTTTTCCATTTGTTTATGAATTTGTAAATTTAATCCCCAAGTCCTAACAAGATTTTGTTAGTCATTGGCGAAGTGGAGAAAAGTGGTCCATCGCACGTGATTAATGTACACGTGTATCCATCAAACGTGTGCAAAAGCTGATATCTGGCGAGGCAGTTGGAAGCAGCGAGCCTGCGCGCTGACGCGAGCAGCGTTGATATATATACGTGCGCGTATATTTCAAAAGTAAAACGGTTTCATCCCTTAACAGTTTAGTGAGTCACGGACTTGGTCGCGCAAAGTGGAGATAAGCACGGGGCGTCTGCCGCCCGTCTGCCTTCTGCCTCTTTTGCCTCCTTTGCCTTCCTTCTGCCTCTTCTGCCCGTATGATTGCGCCTCCAGACTACTCGTAACTACTTCACGTCACTCGTCTCGACGGATCTCTTTTCCACCCGCGCGCGCCCTTTTCTCCATTCTCTTTCACCTTTTTCTTACATCTTTTCCGGCCTTTTGACAATGTACTCTAGAAAAAAAAAAGAATAATAATAACACAAACAAAACGCAGCCAACATTTACGAACAAATATTTTTAGAACAAAATATATACTCTGACATGTTTGTTTGTCCTCCTGGGCTTTGTTTCCCTTTCATGTAAAGTTCGATGATCCAAGGATTACAGTATAATACAAAATAACCAAAAACATGTTTTGTCAAATGTCAGATAGAGAAGAAAACTGAATCCGTAAAGCATTTTCCATCCCAAGGCGAGCGATTTAGTCGTGCGTCTGACTATTCCTAGTTACTCCACTGCTAATCTTTTGGATGACTGAATAAAAAAGCTGATTTATCAATTGTCCTCGTCGCTTGCACATCAGTCAAAAACATTTATCGAAATAGTTATGTTATCGTGCTGATGTACAAGCTATCAAAAAAGGAACAACCGAACTGGAGAATTCCTATAAATTGCAACTGCGGCTGTCCTAAAACGTTGACTGCGAAGTGGTCGTACGGTTCAATCCGGCAAAACGCTGATGATTAACAGTTAACGACCTACATATCTAACATTCCTAACATCCGTGGCGGGGACAAAAAGTGGTTGCTCCGAGGAAGACGCGGGCTGATGATTGGTGATTAATGACGATTACTCGGGCCAGTCGTAAATTTGGGCTTGGTTCGAATTTTTTCTTTTCTCTTTTTTTTCGTTTCTCTAGAAACGGGGAAACGAACGTAATGATTATAGTGAGTGCCGGTTGGCTGCACCCTCGCGAACATTCCCGGCATCGGTGTACTCCAATAAAGATGCGCGGTCGCGCGCGTACAGAACACACTTGAGGAGAAATATCGTAATAATATAGTTGCGCAAACTTACGCGTCGCTCGACGGATAAACTCGCATTACGGGGACAGTACGGATTTATGACAGTGCCAGTTGCCAGTCGATAAGCAATGTCCGACGATGGTGCATTAAGCTCTCTCGGTTCTGTTCTCGCTCGCACACGCGCGCACGCAACTCACGTGTGCAAAAGCTCGGCCACTATCGGCGCTTGCCATCGGCCATCGTTCTTGCACCGCGCACACCATTGTCAGCGGCAATATAAAAGCGCCAAATGTCGTTTCGAGGGCGTTTCTTTAATTCTTCACTTTATTGTGATATTCCCTATTTATTTCCATCCTAAATAACGGCTCTGATGCGCACACCCGCCCCACACCAGCGTTTGTTTATTGTTGTCATTTGAATATATAAGCTCTTCCACTTGCCCGACCGCGATATTAACAAGGCCAAATCCTATTGGTTTTACGACTCGGACCGAAAACATTTTTGCCAACACACTGCTTATCGTCCAGGCACAGTTTTGTGCACTCTCGACATTGTCGTACGTCCAGCGATCAAACTTCACGATCACCAAATCACGGCTTTATATTGTTTTTCATGTCCCTTGCGTGGATTCTTGATGTCCCCCCCACCCGCACAAGAATGGCAATCAAAAATCAACCCACGCATGTGAGACGCGATTTTTATATACATCATATCAACTCGTTCTTGAAATGTTATTGACAAATTTACATAATTATAAACACTTTTATGGGGTATTATATTTCCCCTCTGAAAGCCAGTTACAATGAAATGAAATTTTTTTTATCTGACATTTTCGTCCGACTTTGCAGACTGTCGCATATAAATTTAGTTTTTATCATAATTCAACAACTTTTTTCTGACATTTCATGAAACATTTTTTCGTACAATTATCAATTTCATAGTTTTGTAACTTGAACTAATAAAATAAATCGAGAATCTGTATTCCGATCAGTTTTAGTTAAATTTTGTAAGGATGTTTGATTAGTTGCTAACAAATTTGTATTGTTTCAGGACGGACGTTAAACGGTCAGCCTTTGTTGGAATTTCCGATGTCTAGCGGAGAACCAGCTCTGGGTCCTTTAAGAATAAAAAAGGCAACATTGTGGGCCCGAGTTGACCACAGGCACACGCATCATTATCAACATCACCGTCAAAATCTGGGTCAGAGGAACATTACGTTATGGGTGTTCAGGGTGCGCTGCGGTAATACCACGCATTTACGTGGAAAGGTAATCTACAGATACAAAATAATTTAAACAAGAAAACTTTCGTATAAAAATAACCATAAAATTACACCACCTATAAGTTTTCTTATCTCAAACTATAATTGTATTAAAAACATTTTTGGGCACTTTAGGTACCATTCATAAATTAATCTTAAACGAAAGTTGTCTTAATTTTGAAAAAAATTATATATATATTGTTTGAAGTTTATAAAAAAATTGGTAATAAAATGAATGACTTGAACTTGATTTTCAGGAGTTGGGGAAACACCTCGAGTTGGTGACGTCGTTAGGGATGAATATCGGCCAACTGGGATGGCAGAAATTCGACGTGACGAAAGTCGTAAGCAGTTGGTATCAGTCGAGTTCGAAAACAAGGCTGATACTGTTAGTGGATTGCACGGGTTGCGGCTCGCACGTTCATGTCTCCACGTTCGGGAGCCACGCGCACCGTATAATCGATTCGTCCTTGAATACCAAAGGTATTCGCAAACAATTTCATCAGCCCGTTTGTCTTGCAAGATTGCCAGCCTCATTATGCGCGCGTTGTTAAGCTCGTTCTCGATAATCTCTTGCTTCTCGTCTTCAATAAATTTGTATTCATACATCTCTCGACTCTGGAATAACAATCCTGCAAATAACCGTGTCCTTAAGGAGGTTAGGGCATAATGTATTCGACGGACAAAGACAGAAGTTAGAAATATGATTATATCGACTGTGTTGTACGAATATATAACAATGAAAAATGTATAATACATTTTCAAAAACATTCATTGATAAATACAAGTGATCAACGCATCTTTCAACTCATAATGTTGATGCTTTTTGAAATTACAAACATTACAATTTTTATGACAAAGTTTTTTCAAGATATATTGCACAGTTGATTTTCATGTTACTCTTCGGTTTGTGTCGAATTAAGATAAACGACTGTTCGTTTTACAGTCAACTGGACGATTATGACATTGAATTTGAAAAATTGAATACATGCCCTAACTTTCTTAAATACAATATATGTCCTCTCAGCCATAATTTTCTCTTTCAAAATGCGCAAAAATTGCTTTTTATTTATTTTGTTAATTAATTTATTTAACCTAGGCTTATGTTTCAATTTAGGTGCTCAAGATCCAGATAGACCATTCCTGGTGGTACGTACGGATCCTGCGGCTGTGAAGCGCGTCAGAAGACGAGCTGTAGAGTGCAGTGGTGCTGTCAAAGGACAATGCTGCAAACAGAGGTTCTACGTGAGCTTCTCCCAACTTGGATGGGACGATTGGATAATTGCTCCTCAGGGGTGAGTTTCCCAAACATCACCCCAAACTATCTGAACGCTATTACTACCGAAGTCCGTCCATTAACAACACTTAGTCTCCACAACAATCTATGTTCAAGTTATACGACTCTCAGATCAGAGACAAACAAGATTCATTGATACAATTATCATTCCTGCGCAAAACTAAATTTTACTGATAACTTTTCTCTTATAATTACTTCCTCAAAAAATATTTACTTTCACTATGTGCAGCTGAATTGGTACAAACCATAATTATTGCAATTAAAAATGAACGAAAGGTCAAACTTTCATTAGTAAATTACGGGTTTTATCTTTTTTTTTTTTTTTCTATTTCTGAAAGTAATGTTCAACTTGAAGGTATCAAAACTGACATTACATTTGAACTGCTAACTAATATGTTTGCAATGAATCGTACGATCAATCAACATTCCGTTACTTGCACACAAGTGTTGTTCACTCGTAAGGCATCGTAAAACCAATTTACCCATGATTCAAAGTGTGAGATCAACAGCCTGGCGGACTTAGATCATTGACCAATCGACAAGATTTTTCCAATTCGTTCGCCATCTGAAACCAACAAAGTGCCACTTTATATCAATTAGTTTAACAATTAGAAAATACAATCAGACCTAGACAATAAAATAAAAGAACAAGAAGAAAAACAAAGTTCCTGCGGAAACCAGTTTGACTAATTTATTGACTTTTGTTTGTATTAGGTATTACGCTAATTACTGCAGAGGAGATTGCGCAGCGGGTCACAGAACGCCGGACACATTTTTAAACTATTACACGCACGTGATCGAGGAGTACAGGAAAATGGACCGTCTGGCTGGGATGCAGCCGTGCTGTGCGCCCCTCAAGTTCTCGCCGATGTCGCTGATTTATTACGGCCCGGACTCGAACATTATCAAGCGGGACTTGCCGAAAATGGTGGTCGACGAGTGTGGCTGTCCTTAAAAAAGTTCTCGATTCTCTGCGAAACGGAAAGAGAAACTGAAGGAAAAAAGAAACGAAGTATCGCGCGGTGCGTGAAACGCGGGCAAATCTGACCGAGCGACTCGCAATTTTTTCTCGCCACATTGTGAGATGAACAAAGAAGAAGAATAATGATGAAAATGCGTTAAATTAAGATGCTGAACATACAAAAAACAAAAGACACATAAGAAGAATAAAAAAAAATGAAGTAATGAAATACTGAACGGAGGAGTGTGTACATGTGTGACGTTTTTTTGTCTGTGTATGCGTGATGCGAGAATCCATGGTTCGGGTTGAACCGGGCGTGATCGATTGTGTAATAATTGTGCGTCATCAGAAAATGCTGATCCGAGATAAGCGGTCCAAAAATCGATGTTCCAGGTCCCAGCGAACACTGGCCCCACACCCGTCCGGCAACTTCGAAAGTCACCGGCCGCGACGCTTGCAACTGCCATCGACAGAGTCGCTCCCCCCCACAGATACTTTGAAAAAGTATCGACAAATAAGCTAGTTGCATCGGTTATCGACACGATTCTCATTATGTGAATTTATGAAACGCATGTCGACCCTTTAGGAACACATCATTTGATTGAACTTTCAGTTGTCAGCTATCCTTAATGTCTATACATATCCTCAATATAATCGTTTGATTGAAATGTTAGTTTTATTCACAAAACTAACATCTTTTGGTACAAAGTAGAGTTTTAAACGTTGATGTAAAAGTATCATTAATCAAAAGAAAAAAAAATTTTTTTTTCAACCACTGTTGAATTTTGCATGACAAATCGGCCAAATATTTAAACATTGAAGTTTGACATTTTGTATTCAGTTTTTGGTACTGCAATGAGACTGGAATTGCAATGCCACACGATTTTGACAATTGCGAAAGTAATCCTGCAGTGTCGATAACCAGTGCAACGGCTTCAGCAAAGAAAAAAAAACAAAAAAATGGAGATTTAACAAATGTTTACAAAACAATTATAAAAATCAAAAGAGTTGAAACGTTTAATTGAACAAAACGTCTCTGACGGACGACAAACAAAGAATATCCTTTCTCATATTTTTCTAATATTATCGTCCCATTCCCTTAATAACGCGGTCATCTTCATTCAACTTCCAATGAATTAAAATAAATATAACTTGTAAAATCTGCCCGGGTCCGTCAAAAGTCACGCCTCGCCGACTAAAGTGACGTCACTTTTTCAAAGAAAAATAATTAAAAAAAAATAACCGAACCATTTCCGTCCCGTTGAAAATCGTTTGCGAAGTAACCAAAAGATGAGAGGACAATAAACATGTTGCGGTCGACGATTCCGAGGACTTTTCGCGTGCCGGGCTGAATCAGTTGTAAATAAATAATTAAAAACGCCTGGACGATTCGATGAAACGTCTCGATTTGTGTTTTCCTTGGACGACATTCGATCGGATCGTCGGTACCTTATTTTCTCCGATAAGTGAGAGATATATACATATTTGGAACAAATTCCATAGCTAATATCGTTGAGACTCATTTTCTCAATTGTGCTTTTCTCTCGTATCAGTGCCTGGGTGTACGCATCTAGCCCGTGATAAACGAATCATAGAAGAACCTAGAGAGGGCATCGGGAGACGATCGCGAACAGACGGAGACGGCCGGCGCATGGCGATATGCTTAGTTACGAGATAATAGTCCGAGCGAGCGAGTCACGACAACAATTTAGTGATCTTGGTAAGGACGGCGGTCAGTTTTTCTGCGAGCGTCTACTATCGTCATTAGATACGTGCCGTACGAACAAATTCACTGCTTTTGACAATTGGTTTATACAAGTTTCAATCTGATTCTCAAAGTAACACACACAAATGGGTATATTTTTATATGAACGAATTATAGGTAGTTCACTCTGTAAACGACGCTTGTTTTCTTAGTTCGTCGGTGTGTTGGTTTTTTGTATATACAAATAAAAACGAAACAACAAATAAATACAAAACGAGTGTAGATTTTCGAAAACAAAACAACAAGTACACGGTTCAATCAAAAGTTTGAATTCATAGCAAAGAGTTGACAACTTGAAGGTAGAGTCTAGCGACTTAGCAAGGGTGCTTTTATTAGTTCGGTTAGTTCTGTATAAGAAATTAGATTCGCTGAACAAGACGAAAAATTAACATTTATCCTATAAATTATATTCTTCATAGAAAAAAAAAGTTAATACACAGGCAGGCTAGAGTCGAAGCAGAAGATTTCAGTGAGAATTAAACAAATGATTAAACTTTAATTTCTAAATTGTAAAACAGGTAATTGTTATCTTTATAATTTCAATAAATGTTTCAGTCGTTGTTTTATTAATTTCTATTATGCTCACTGTTTGATATTTTGTTTCCAGAATGTTTTTAGATAAAATTATTAGTACATCTCTTGGAATCTCTCGTTGAAACTTTGACACCTGTCTTTACTCGAGAACTACCCTTCATCTCCCAAATTAATCTAAATTATTTTTATACTTGACCTAGCTTGACATAGCTAAACTTATTATAAATGCTATCCTTGTCACGAGCCGACAAAAGTGCGTGTATAAAAAAAAAAGGAAAGAAACGAGAAAAGATATGGACGTTTACTTTTCAAGATCTTTTTTCCTCTGTTATGATAACACAATCGTAGAGAAACATTTGATTGACCAAAAATCGAACGAAAAGTACGATCCAGCGAGCGCATTACGTCACAGGTCACTACCAACAGAAGTTGCAAAGTATGCGCAGCTCCAAATTCAAATTTGGGAAAATAATTTTTCAGAGTTTGTAATTTGAATAATAATAGCCGCGATACAATTCGCGAATCCGTAAATCATGCGCGCCACTCAATCAATTAATTCTAAAAACGCTTCAATGACGAGATCGTTATTTCAGCTGGTAATGCATTTCAATTAACCCAAAAATATCAAGAATTGAAGCGCAATCCCTTTTTTCGTGCCCCGAAAGACTTGACAATCTTTCGTCTCTCGTAGATCAATGTATTTTTTTTCTCCCCATCCGTCCGCCATTTGTTCCCTTTTTTTCGGGGGGTTTGCAGTTTTATCTTGGAAAATTTTTGTTTCGCCTCAATATCGTAATTTAATTTTAATTCTCCCGGCTGTCCATTATATTTTAGGATGGTTGAAATAACGAAAAAGCGTATTATGCGAAGGACTTCCGCATCAATTCAATTTTGATTCCACGGCAAAGCAAATGCGCAGAGCAAAAAGAGGAAAAAGAGCGCGGAATAATGGCGGCAGTACGGGAAACGGACGCGCGCACATGGGCGACCGAGTTTCTTACTGAGAGATTAGACTTTTTTTAAGATCTTCACGAGTATATGTATATACAAGGCGGGTTTATCTGAATAACGATATATATTGTATAAAAAAACAAAAAAGATGGCGTTTAAGGTTTAAGTGTAAACGACAAACTCAATCTGATTGCCTTGTTTTTTATGTGAAAAAAACGTATGAAAGTATCGAGATAACGATTTAATATAATTAATAAAGTAAAAACGAAAACATAAGCAATTGAAATGAAAAAAAAAACGAAGGAAGAAGATGAACAAAGTCGTGACCGACTATTATAAAAATTATATATAAAAGTATATAAATATATATTAAAAGTATATATATTCACGCTCAGAGAACGGCGAGGCGCGCTCAGAGGGAAATAATTCAGAGTTCAAAGGCTAAGGGATTAAAAAAAATAACAACAACCAGACGATAAACAAAAAATACAATAATTTTTGAGAATCAATGAAGATGGCGAAGAGACAAAGTGTGTGATTCAATAAATTGCAAGATAAAAAAAGAAGAGGCGGGACTGAATTCGAGAAACAAGAGGGCGAGTCGATGGTTAAGCGTGTACCATGTAAATTTTTAACACTTTACGACAAGTTAAGCAACGGCCTCTCCAAACACGCCGAGTCCGTGTCCTACCTATGATCTTAAGCAATTTTTTGTAGAGTGACAAATTTAAGATCTTTGCGAGGAAAGAAAGATGTAACGTTGAAAGTATGCTTATAAAAGTAACCATTAAATTTTTGAACACTTTTCAATAAAAAAAAATTTTCGATGAATCAAAACCAATTGTAATAAACGTTTAAAAGATACAACTTGACAATAATCGAAATCAAACTTGACAGAGGCGCGTTTGTAGGACTGATCCTTTCATTTGTTTGAAAAATTTATTTTTTTTACAACGTTTGATTTTTATTTTCCTGATAATATGAAACACGACGATTGAGAACTGAGGCGACGCAAAACGAGATTGAGGAAACAAAGATTGTTAATTGAGAATTGAATGAAAAAAAAAATAAATAAATAAAAACGAGAAGTCGACGAAAAGGCATAGGAAAGACGTTGCGAAAAGAAATAAGTTGCGAAGATGAGAGTGTGAATGAAAAGGTGAGAATCAATGCGCGACAAATGCATGCAAAAGTTGTCGTTTATTATGCCTTTTAGTGGTGGACTCACATCAATTACATCGGCGACTCCAGCTGCGTTGCAAATTTGCAACCCTTACAATTTAAACTTTAAGTTTTATTAGAAAATTGTTTTGATTTCGTTCGTGATACTGACCTGGCTATGAAGATCTTTATCTGAGCCCTGTCATGGTTACCTCATCAGGCTCCAACATAGATAGATTCATGAAAAAATATAGCTTTAGCATGGCCAGTCTTTCTACCATAAAAATTCACTTAAAAATTTCTCCCTGGCCATGTTAAAACCTTGCCAAAATTCAAAAACCAACAGCCAGGTCAGATCCACGATTGAACTTATTCTGAAATAATTTTTACCCGAAGAATAAGTTGTAAATATTATTTTCAAATGTTAATTTATTGATACCGTATATTGTAAATGAAACAAAAAGGGTTGACGTGTATACGTGAACGTTATCAGTTCATTTTTTACATCATGTATGTGGTTCTTTTTCTTACAGTAATGGTAAAACAAACTCTCTTTTACAACCACTCTAATCACTTCTGTTTCGGGCTTTTTCATCAAAATGCCATTTTTTACTAACCTTTTCACCCGTGTAAATATTATAACGACAAGCTGATTTTCAACCGCACACTTTTCGTTAATCAAACAAAATGAAATCAAAATAAAAAAATCTTCAATTTGGTCGAAAAAATTGATGGTAAATGTAATTGATGTTGTCCATGGTTGCACTTTCTTTTATTACGACATAAGTAATAGCGTAAGTAATCGCGAGCGTGTACATTTGTTTATGCGAAATAATAAGCGAATAAACAATTGTAAACCAAGATCGATCGAGCATTGCGGAGACTTAAAAATGGAAGCAAGGATTCATTCAAGTAATAAAAAGAAATGAAAAAAGAAAAACAAACACAAGTAATAATTAACTGACTGCGACGTTTAGTCGACGACGAAATAAATGATTGTGCGAAAGAAAGTGTTTTTAAAAAGTATATTCAATTTTGTGGGATAGTTCATTGACCCACGCAGCCTTACTGGGCCTTATTAAGATTATTACCGCATTATTACTGAATTACTATTTAAAGTAAACGAAAAAAACCTAAAATAACAAAAATAAAAAAGAATTACAATATTTACGCTACTTCCAATATCCCAACGCATTGTAAACTTAACTACTGTTGTAAAAGCGAATTTGATTGACTTTTATCTGCGAGACGAGGTCTGTGCGAGAGCGAGACAGCGTGCGTATTTTCGCGTGAATGGCAAGCGAAAGACGAGAGCCTGGTTATTCAGATAAGGAAAAAAAAAACAATTACTACTTGCCACTTTCAAACTACTAGTCAAAAATAAGGGAAAACCAACTATTGCGTCCAAGTAAAATATAAGACGTTTTCGCGTAATTGTAGTATAATCCAAAGCCAATGTCGAGACGAGATTTTCATTTGGATTGCTGTCAATAAAACGAGACCCGACACCTCTTTTTACACGAGAATTAAATAAACAAGTTAATAAATGAAGAAACATTTGAGGGGATTCATTTGCGATGGAGATTCATTTTTAAGATGCGAATCCAACTTTGTACTAATTGATACTTGAAGAAAAAAAATCATTTACACCGACATAAATTAAGGATCCCGAAAATTCATGTGGATTTTTATAACAATTTTACTACAGTTAATCCGCTTGAATTTTATGCATAATCCACCTGAATTCCTAGGCGAAACAAACAAAAAAAACGAATAAAATGCAGAGATAAGGGGGAAAACAATGAGTTTTTTCATCAACAGGGTTCAAAATGTTAATGGAGCGATGAACAAAAGAGTTATAAAAATTGTTAAAGCGCAGATGTTGACAGCGATTCATAATCATCGTGTTTGCAGCGATGGCAAATAATATAGAAAAAAAAATGATGTTACACGAAACACGCAATCTATGAACAGGGCGGTTGGTGAGAGAACAATTGACAAGAATCAAAGTTAATTCAAGCTCAAATATACCGTGTCACCGGAACATGAACGAACGCCCACTACTAGGTTTAAAGAAAAAAAAATTGAAATAAGAAAAAAAATACAACTACCCCAAAGCCCCACTCAGCCCTCTCAAGCTACTATATATATATAAAAGCGACACAAAGTATTAAGAAAAAAATTAAATATTAAAACAAATCTACGTGAACTTATTATTATTACATTATTGATATTATAATAATTATTATTGTTATTATTAGTTCGAGGGAGTTATTGTGGTCCTCCATTTTCCCTCAAGACGTCGTAAAACGAAACGTTCTGGATTTACGCTTCAAGTGTTACCAATGAACTCGACATTAAAGTTTAAAAGTTAGTTTTGTATATATATATATAAATATATTTGCATAATATAAATATATATATATGATTAAGGCGCAAGATGCTTCACAATCTTTTGAACGATACAAATTATACATACATAGTGTCAATATACAAATCCGAGGACGAGAGGGTTGTGTCTTTTGTCGAGCCAAAATGCGCAACTGTCTTGTTATATATTCAAATTTTAATGTTCAGTTCATAGTAATGAAAATTGGAGCGTAACGCTATTTCCATTACCGGGCGAGCATCATTCATGATCGTGTGTCACAGTATTGTTTACATGTAAATATAAGAAGGCAATTCAATTTATGCTAATCCACGCAGATCCTGACGAATATCATGATGCCAGTACCGAATTTCGTTTCCTCCTCTTCTTCGGTTCGATTCTCATTCAATTCCAATACAGCTTTTTCGTTTTGTAAATATAAAATAAAAATGCATCAAGTACTGAAAATAATAAAAATGATTAAAATCAAACATCAAATTAAAAAAATGACCTATTTTAATAAATAAATCAATTCACTCACGTTAAAAACTTATGGAACAGATCAAAAGTTCAACAACATTCTCCGTTAGTTTTTGTTACTTTGAGTTGCACTTACCAAGATTTGACAACAACAAAATTAATGTTTAAACTCGAGTTTCTAAATTTTAAGATGCGAAAGTGATAATGTTTGGACAATAACAAAAAAAAAAGAAGAAAATAAAAAAATTGACAATAATCGTTCAACTCGAAACGATCGTTTTATAATAAAGAGAGAAAACCAAAACGAACTTCACAAGTTGATTTGTATTGCACCAAGAAAAATAATGTTTTTGAACGACTTACAAATATCGCATGAGTTTGAAGGATAGGTTTTCTAGACTACCTACGCGAGAGTATGGTTTTTATATGAATTTACGATAGTATTTCACACTAGTCTTTTGATAATCATATGGTTTTTAAGGATTTATAAACGAATAACGAACTTTCATCCCTAGAATTTGAGGAAATGGGTTTTTTAGACGCATGCTAGTTGCTGCTTTTTTATCCAGAAAAAGATTTTAAAAGTCTTTGAATTTTAAAAAGTAACATCGTTGCACACAAAACAAAAACCACACAAGAACGAACATTATTTTTCTTCTCGGATCACGTTTGTATAAGGGCCTATGCTTTCAATCATTTTTATAAACACAAGTTTACAATCCAACTTGAATCAGGAAACAATTGCAATATCAGTCACTTTTTACCATTTTCTATAAACCGTCGGACGATTTTCAATTTCTTTGACGATTTGACAGTCTCTCACTGCCCCTCCAGCTATTATTTCAAATCTCTTGTTTCTAAAACAATTGAAAAATTCATTTCACAAAACAAAAACTCAAAGAGAAAGTGTGGACTGTGTTTAACTCGAAAACAAAAAAACGGCGTATAAACTTTGTATAGTACTTAAAAATGTTGAAACATATAATCTTTAAAATTGTTCCAAAAATCAAGAATTAATACCACTTAAAAAATTAAAATTAAAACTTGTGAAATCCTATACGAAATTGCAAAAAAGGCCTGATATAAAGATAATTCCCCAAAATCTATACTTCATTTTTCATTCCCCGCAAGGCATTGTTGCTAAAGAAAAAAAAAGTTTTTCGCTTTAGCACAAATTAATATATGAAAATAAATTCTTCATTGTATTGTAAGTACAATAAGTCCGTCAATTATATAATAAGAGTGGTTAGTGTTGTACTAAGATATTGTGATAAAAAAAAAGAAATGTAAATGATTGTGTAATAATGATAATCATGTTTCATTGTCGTCATGGATTCATCTCGGATGCGTTGAATTGTTTCATTTTCGGTGTTGAAAAACTGGTGTTACGTTTTGGATCCAGGCTAATCAGTATAATTAATCAAACAAAGAATGATGCCCGCTCGGCAAAAATAAAAAAAGAACGTCTCGTAGTCCACGCTGTGAATATTATCTCAAATGCATTTATTTTTCATCTAACTAATCAAAAGTCTTTTCTCAGTGTACAGTTCAACTTTACTTAAAAAGATGATAAACATCTCACAGTTGTTTATCAAAAATGACACGATAATAAGAGCTTAGGGTCTTCAAGGTCGATCTTGATCTGTTCCCGAAGAGAAGAATGTAAAACGAGACACGTTGTTGTTTCACGTAGTTTCAATTGTAAAAATGAAAGTGATGTTCCTTCGAAGACACATTTGGAGTAACAAAAAACCAATAAGCAGTGACGGGTTGAAGTGAAGTAAATCAAACGATTGAAAAGTCCAATGTAAAACTTGTTGCAAATTTTAGTTTTTTATATCATTTTAGTTATAGATAGTTTGATTATGTAGTTTTCGAACAGAAGCAAAGAATTTAAAAGAAAAAAGAAAGAAAAATGCATCCTTATTTGCAATCATTTTTACAGCCATTTTTTCGTTTCGCCTAAACACAATAGATATCATTTCATATAACAGATACTGCTTCCAAACTTTCAGTAATCACACAAAGCTTCCATTCTGTATAAAATGGTAAACGCTAAAATATCTTAATTATTCTTCCTTTGCCATCAGAACAGGAACTGCTACCTTTTTTTATCTAATGAAAAAATATCAACGTATAGTAGAAATTAAAGTAACCATATATGCATTTGAAACCTGAACATCCTGAATTTGACCACTCACTTGCGGTTTTGAAATTATTGAACGAACTCTCATATATAAAAAGCTGAAACAATAAAACAAAGTACGAACAGTAAAAGAGACAGAATTTATGCTTGTTCTCTTCGGGAGCGTGTCGATATCGATCTTTCCGCCAATTTATAACGCGTTATCTATAAGTACTATTTCCTTTGTATGTATCATAGATCAATCGATTCGAAATGAGGATCCTTGATATCGCGCTGACATCGATCCCCCAGTAAACACGACTAGTATAGCGTGCGTAACAAACGATGAAAACGACAAAGTATAAGACGCAGACAGCAAGAGTTGTAAGCCGAGAGTGAGGGTGTTGCGCGATAGAAGACACGCGAGGATGCGTGTCACGTGTATCATTTGGGTGCAGGACACTTGCTCACGGCTCTCAGCCTCGCTGATTTCATTGGGACGTTTTATTGAGCATCGGCGTTTGTGTTTCTCCTTTCGACTTATCTGATTACCTACCTACACTCTAATCTAACATTTGTTATATTGTCTTTTGCGAGATATTATATTTCAACGGATGCGAATTCCAAAATAAAAACACCCTGACAAGAAAAATCACTTGTGCATTATTATACCCTCCCATCATGTTAAAAAAAATTAAATACCTTTGCTCTATAGGGGTAAGGGTTACAATGAACTTGAACATCAGGTTAGCGTTTTTTTTAAATTATATTGTAAAAATCATCTTCTTATACAGCCAAAGCTGCAGTTGGTGGTAATCCCTCTTTGATGACCTTGGGCTCTGAAGAAGGCTGCGATGGAGCAACATCTTCTTTGGGTTCGACGACGCAAACATTGTCTGGCAATGGCTTTTTGGGTCCCATCTTGCCAGTTGGGTCATAAGGCAACATAATCTTGACCTTGATTCCAAGGACACCTGTAAATATCAAATTATAAATTAATGTTTATTCAAAAGTACAACTTTTCACTTGAATTAACCCGAAAATTGGTTCGAAATATTACTTTTCTAATTCAATGATTAGTCAAACTTCAATTTAAAAATGTATAAATCAAAAACCATACCTTGTCTAAGCATGACATGTCGTGTTGCGCTGGAGACATAGTCATTGGTTGGTTCTCCGGAATGGATCATCAAACCATCAACGAATTTCATCGATTTAGCTCTCTGACCACGCAATTTGCCAGATACAACTACCTCGCAACCTTTAGCTCCAGATTCCATGATGAATCTGAGTACACCGTAGCATGCTCTGTAAACAAAATAAAAAATCATTTTAAAAATATAGAAACCATTGGTCTTAAATTTAAGTAAAACAGATAGAAATGTCATTAATAAAATTTAGTGTACCAAAATTTGTCTCTAACACTTTTTTCTTTTCAAGATACTTTGATTATTGAACGGATAAGGATTTGTTACGTTCAATAACAATAAACTTATACATTTCTAAATTCACATGTTTCAAATATGGCTTGTAAAATGATAACAAAAAGTACCTTCGGACAGCAAGACCGCCGATGAGTTTGTATCTGAGGGACTCGGCTTGAGCAATAGCACAGAGACCACGGGTCGCTACTTTTTCAGCGTACAATTCAATGTTGTGAGAGAAGTTGAATCGTTTCTGAACTACCGAGGTAAGTTCACGGATACGACGTCCTTTCTCTCCCAAAACGCTTTGGGTGTGTGTGGCCATCAAAATGATTTCGGTCTTTTGAGGCGTGACACGAACCTCAACGCCGCTGTAGCCATCCTCAGCTAATTCGCGAGTCAAGAATTCATTGAGTTCCGCCTTGAAAACTCCGTCTTGGACGAACTGTAAAAAACAATATGCAATTATAATAAACGAATAAAAATTAATCAATTGAAACTCAACTAATAAAATAAAATGTCAACACATTAAAAAATCAATATTAAAATATTCGAATTTACACAAAATTATGAAACAATTCTGAATATAGTCTGATAAATTGAATTTTTAGTATTCATTTTTTTTTAATTGAAAGTCGTCAGATGTCCAGTGATCCTAACCTCAAAAACTCAATAACAATTTGGTTTACAAAACAAATGGTAAAGGGTAAGAAAACAAAAAAGGATCAAGGACATGTCAAGTAGGTGACAGAAAAACTATTGGAATTCTTTGTTTTAATTTAATCTTTTTAGAAATCATATTTTGAAAGGAAAATTTGTCCGATCCCGTTGTATTATTGTCTGGAGATCATGGAAGAAATCCATGTCATCCGGGCAGATAAGGTTGGAATTGAAAGTGCAACAGACATTGAAACCATTGCTGAATCATGCCAAAACATTGTGCATAAAATATTTTTCAGCCCCAATTTGTTTATAACAAAATATAATTGTCCAAACCTTTCGTTTTTTTGAAATCACACGTTGATTCGCAGCCATATTTCACGTGATCCAAGAACCGCGACGAAACGAGAAAGAGAGAAACTCGCGCGGCGTTAGGGTGCTATTCGGCTTCACGACATGCACTGTTACCAACCGAACAAAATATAAAATCACCAGAAGTCTCCAGATTTAAAACAAACTAAACATAATAAACTAAAAGAAACATAATTTTTTTATTTCTCAACTTCAAAACAAACAAACATATTTTATCAATAAAGATAAGACAGTATCATAATTTTTTTAATAAATGAATTTGAAACCAAAGCTTTTTGTAGTTTATTTTTTGCGATAAGAAAAACTGATGGTGGCGCTGAAGTAGCAGCTCGCGTTGTTGTATTCCCGCGCACTTCCCGTTCCCGCCATCATCTATTCATTTGTAACTGAGTCTTTCTCGAAGACGTTTTAGCTTGTGTACACGGAACAAGAGAACAAAAGTGTCGGATAAATAAAGGCCGATCGGGATTTTCAACATCGCCGACACAGCTCGTGGCTTGTCCACTGGCCAACATCGTTCACCATGAGTAACGCGTCGCTGGATAAAGATACGTTTTTTCGGCGCATGAAGCGCCTGTACGCCGCTTGGAAGGTTAGTTTACCACTGATCCGACTTTGCGAAAGTTGTTTGTAACTGTTTATCTCAACTTTTGTGATTGTTTTAAACTTTTAGTTAGTTTTATAAGTGTTGCTGATTGATAACTGTCAATTTTTCTGCTCCGTAGGAAGGAGACATCTGCGGCGATGACAGCTTTAGCAGAATGGACTGCCTTGTTTCGGCAGTTGGCACCGACGAGGACATTGTTTACAGCAAATCCACAGCCTTACAAGTAATGTTTCATACCGAAATGTCAATTTCTTTTGCAATTAAAAGTTTCTGTCATTCGGACAGAATATATTTTGACATAAATGATGTCATTTTGAATTGTATTTTTATTTTTGTCTTTTATTTATTTTGTAGACATGGTTATTAAACTACGAACTCTCCGACACGATTATGATCTTGGCCGAAAACTCGATCACATTTTTGGCTAGCAAACGGAAAATTGAGTTTCTGCGCAAAGTTGAGAACCACAAAACAGAAGAAACTGGCGTACCACCTGTTAAACTTCTGACGAGGGACAAAGTATGTAATTTGTATCGCTGATTTTCATCATGATTTGTATCTTCCTCGTTTTTTTGATTTTGCAGTACTGATTAGTTGAAATTCCTTTATGTTTTGTACTTAATAATAGATTAATTTTAGTTTGATAATTTCAGAATGACGAGAACAAAGTCAACTTCCAAAAACTCATAGAAACAATCAAAGAAAGTAAGAAAGGAAAGACTTTAGGAATTTTTTCTAAAGAAAATTTTCCAGGTGAATTTATTGATGCATGGAGGGCTGCTCTTAAACAAGAATCATTTGACACTGTGAGTTAATTTAAAAATAATGAAAATTAATGCGAAATAGATAATAACGTATTTTTAAATATTTAATTTTGTTTTATAATTTAATTACAGGTTGATGTTAGTGCGGCAGCAGCTTATGTGATGTGTCCAAAAGAAGATACGGAAATTTTAACGATCAAAAAAGCCTGTCTCGTATCTGTTGATGTTTTTACGAAATACTTAAAAGATCAGATCATGGAAATCATTGATGCTGACAAAGTAAGATGTTTAAAATGTTATCTGACTTTGATATTTTCATCTAAATATTAGCAATGTCATTGATGAACTTTTATTTATTTTTTAGAAAGTAAAACACTCCAAACTAGCCGAAGGAGTTGATGCTGCAATTTCGAACAAGAAATATGTAACAGGCGTTGACGTTAGCCAAGTGGACATGTGTTACCCTGCTATTATTCAGAGCGGTGGTCATTACAGTCTTAAGTTCAGTACAGTGAGCGATAAAAATATTCTTCATTTTGGAGTCATCATTTGCTCGCTAGGTGCACGATACAAATCGTACTGCTCTAACATTGTGCGAACCTTGTTGGTCAACCCCACAAAACAAATCGAGGTAAACGTTGATTCTAAGAGATGACTTGAAGATATACAATAAAAAGTAACAAATTTTTTAATTATTTTGTTTAATATATTTTGTTTTTGTAGGAAGCCAACTTCCTTGTTCAACTAGAAGAAGAAATTCTGAAAGCATTGGTTGCCGATGTTAAGATTTGCGATGTGTATGAAGCTGGCATCAAGTTTGTGAAAGGCGAGAAGCCTAAAATGTTGGATCATCTGACAAAGAACTTTGGATTTGCGATGGGAATCGAATTCAAAGAAAGTTCCCTGCTGATCGGACCGAAAACGAAAGCAACAGCTAAAAAGGGGATGGTTTTCAACGTCAATGTTGGGCTGTCAAATCTTTCTAATTCTGAAGCAACAGATAAGGAAGGCAAACTTTATGCCTTGTTTATAGGAGATACAGTTATGGTCAATGAGGTAAGAACCCGAAACTGAAAAAAAATTATACTCTACTTGAAATATTTAAATGCTGATATCTCGTGATGGACAAATTTGGATTGATAAAATGTAATGATACATTTACAGGGTACACCAGCATCAATTCTCACGCCATCGAAAAAGAAAGTGAAAAACATCGGTATATTTTTGAAAGACGATGAAGAAGAAGAGGATGAAGGAAGTGGTAAAGAAAACGAACCAAAAACCGACGAAATTCTCGGACGAGGTAAACGCACAACTGTTATAGAATCGAAACTGAGAAACGAGCATAGCTCTGAAGAAAAAGAAAGCAACATCAAAAAGAGCTGGCTCAGCAGTTGAACGAAGCTGCGAAAGCTCGACTGGCTCAGCAGTCTGGTGGAAAAGAACAAGAAAAAGTTCGAAAGTCCACTATCTCGTACAAAAATGTCGGTCAAATACCACGTGAACCTGAAGTACAAGAACTCAAATTATTTGTTGGTAAGTATAAATTATTTTCGCTGGTTTTAAGAATTTTGAAGACATAAAATTTATTCAAAAATATATTTTGATTCTTTTTTTCAGACAAAAAGTATGAGACAATTATACTACCAATTTATGGAATCCCAGTACCTTTTCATATCTCCACAATCAAAAACATTTCACAATCCGTCGAAGGCGATTATACTTATCTTAGGATAAACTTTTTCCACCCTGGAGCAACAATGGGACGTAACGAAGGAGGATCTTACCCACAGCCAGATGCTACTTTTGTCAAAGAATTGTAATTTTTTCTAATTTCTAATTTAATTTAATAACGTTACATTTATTAATTTAAAAATAAATTTTTCGCAGGACTTACCGAAGCACTAATACCAAAGAGCCTGGTGAAATATCAGCACCTTCGTCCAACTTGAACACTGCTTTCCGACTGATCAAGGAAGTACAAAAACGTTTCAAAACTCGCGAAGCTGAAGAACGAGAAAAAGAAGATCTTGTTAAACAGGATACCTTGATTCTTTCGCAAAACAAAGGTAACCCGAAATTGAAAGATTTGTACATCCGACCAAACATCGTGACAAAGAGGATGACTGGTGGTCTTGAGGCTCATTCCAACGGCTTTCGTTACACTTCTGTCAGAGGTGACAAAGTTGATATTCTATATAACAACATTAAAAACGCGTTCTTCCAACCGTGCGACGGTGAAATGATCATTCTTCTTCATTTCCATTTGAAGGTAATTGCATAATTTATTTTTACTTTATTTCTTTTTTCTTCTAATTAATTATTTAATGCTAAATAATTGTTAAAACGATTTTTAAAATTCATTTTTTTTCATCCACAGAATGCGATTATGTTTGGAAAGAAGAAGCACGTGGACGTACAGTTTTACACAGAAGTGGGTGAGATCACAACCGATTTAGGAAAACATCAACATATGCATGACAGGGACGATCTCGCGGCAGAACAATCTGAGCGAGAACTTAGACACAAATTAAAAACGGCGTTCAAAAGCTTTTGTGAAAAAGTTGAAGCTATGACAAAACAAGAAATCGAATTCGATACCCCGTTCAGAGAATTGGGTTTCCCTGGTGCACCTTACAGAAGTACAGTTCTTTTGCAACCAACAAGTGGTTGTCTTGTTCATCTCACCGAATGGGTAAAATTTCACGACATATATTTGTTTAGCATCACAGGAGAATTGTGTTTTAAATTCTCAATTTGATTTTTCTAGCCACCATTTGTCATAACATTAGAAGATGTTGAACTTGTTCATTTCGAAAGAGTTCAATTTCATCTTAAAAACTTTGACATGGTGTTTGTCTTCAAGGATTATCACAGAAAAGTTGCAATGGTCAATGCCATTCCTATGAACATGTTGGATCATGTGAAAGAATGGTTGAAGTAAGTATTGAATTTTTTACTGATCTGTTCTTATTATGGATTTTTTTTTTCTAATTAAATTATTTATTTTAGTTCCTGTGACATTCGATATTCTGAGGGTGTTCAATCCTTGAACTGGGGTAAAATCATGAAAACCATCACCGATGATCCAGATGGATTCTTCGAAAACGGTGGATGGACTTTCTTGGACCCAGAATCAGACGCTGAAAATGAAGAGGTGGACGATGAAGAAGAGGAAGAGGACGATGCCTATGAGGTATGTTTTTAATTATCATAATAATGAATTTTTACTTATAAAAGAAGTAATTTTCATTGTATAATCATTTTACGAAAATTAACTACCTACAAATCTTTTACAGCCAACTGATATAGAAAGTGAAGAAGAATCAGATGATGACTCAGAATACTCCGAAGCTTCAGAAGATTCAGATGAGTCTGGTAAGAATGAAAAAAAAATGAACTTGAATTTGTAACATCGGTAATTTTTTGAACAATCGTTGATAAAATTGAACTTGATTCAACAGGAGATGATTTGGGTAGCTCTGAGGATTCAGGCAAAGATTGGTCTGATCTTGAACGTGAAGCTGCTGAGGAGGACAAAGAAAGAGGAGATGACTATCGTGAAGAGTACAGTAAAAACAAGGGCAGAAGAGATCCACGAGCTAAAAAGTAAATATATTTTCTATATTAATTCACATCTTTGCTATTTTTCAATTTCATTTATTTTGTTTTCTTTCATTTTAGTAGCCATCATTCGAAACACAGTTCTAAGAGTCGAAGTTCCTCGAGCAAGGGCAAAGATCGGCGATCAGACAAACACAGGTATATTAATCAGTTTTAATTTTGTTTAGTTAGATAGCTATTGAATATTTATATAACTGTTTCGTTTCGTTCTATTGGTTTTCCAAATTTTCTTGAATTTTTAAAAATTGATATGCATTGATGGTGCTATTTAATAATTAAAGATCGGACAAATCAAGAGGAGGAAGTTCACACAAGAAAGTGTCTCCTTCCAAGTCGTCCAAACACCACAGGTGATGCGAATTTTGATGACGGGATCCCGCATTTTCCCCAATCGCTATAGCTATACACTGACTGTTATCTTGTAACCCAAAAAATCAGCATTTGAATAATTCAAATCAAATAACGTAACTGATTAAAAATAATTGCATATACGAGACGGCAGTTCGGTGTACAAATTTTGCTTCTCAGTTAAAGATTGCAAACCCTTACTAATACTTATTTTCTTCTTAACAGTCCTAAAAAGAGCGACAAACACGACAGACATAGATCCTCCCATTCGTCAAGCAGCAAAAAACGTCCACGTGACGACAGCGATGATAGACGTAAATCTAAAAAATCTAGGTAAGAAAATCAATTTTGTTGTAACAATGTTGAACTTTCTAAATACAATTTTGGTTGTATGTAATTTTGTAATTTTTTTAATTTGTGTGTCTTAACTTTTTATTGCAGAAAATAAGTTGAAACTTGTACAACTTACAGAACATAGATCACTATGTACTCCCGCGTTACGTATCTGACACAAAACTCCAAAACGAGTTCGACTGTGACATTACAAAAGCACCATTGGAATTGAATGAGAAACACCTTCACACGAAATGTCAGTCAAGATGCGTCCGGACTTACAATTTATTTTTCAGCTTGCATATATTTTCGTTAAAATTATACTATTTAAACAATGTTCAATAAGTTATTTTTAATCATTTTTTGTACAACTGAGATTATCGGTGTGAATGATTGTTCAACGATGTGTTAATTCAAAATTGCCAAGTCGAACTTGTACAGAGTGCATTTCCGACTACAAAAACCGTTTCAAAAAAAAAAAAATCACGAAAAATGTTTATTTTGTAAGTTAATAGTAATTACTCTTGTACAAACAATGTCAAGTTCTCACAATTGTCAAGTATTCAATTCATCAAGGTACATTCG
>JAAMPD010001151.1:41686-52460 GCA_025266255.1 Trissolcus basalis | reverse complement strand
CTCTAAAAAAATTTTAAAAAAAAATTTTTAATTTTTTTTTTTTTTTTTTTTTTTGGTGCATTATTCACTGGCAAGTTAAAAAGTGGGTTTATCAAGAAACATATTTTGCTCGATTTTTGTTTTATGTGTTGTCATTTATTGATTCTTCTCATCACCTTATTGTACAACATTGATATTGATAATAAATTTACAAGTGTCTTTTTTATGGGTCACTTTATGTCAACCATTCCTTTTTCTATTCCCCGTTCGATGTGTTTTTTCAATCAATTTTTTATTACAATTTATTAATCCGAAAATGTACAGAGTAACAACAGTTCAACACATATTACTCTTCTTGTCTTGGTAAAAATATCTCTAATTATACATCTGGCTGAATTATCTCTTGACGGCCTTTTTTTAAATACGCTCAAAAAAATCAGAGACACTACTAATACCGTGTATCTTCTTAATAAATATAATTTCAAAAATATTAGTTTTATTGTGGTATAATTTGATTTACGCGCGAAGAGATAACTGTTATAGGTTCTGATATTCGTGCGCATGCGCATGGGCGTAAAAACTCTGATGTTTGTAAATATATATACACATGAACCTTATAGTTGTGTTCAAAGGTATCGTTTTCTCTTACTATTGTTGTTTTATATGAAAACAACGTTTGTTATTCAATTTCTGAAAAAGCAATCAAGTGCTCTAAAAAGTTTTGTCTTTGTTTGTTACATACAAAGTAAATCTTAAAACAAGGTCACCATTTAATATAAATTGCAACTTGATGAATAATAACAAACTTTTAGGTTATGTTTTGGTAGTACTAAACTAGACTAGTATACATTCCAATGGTATGATTTGTGCGTAGTTTGCAGTAGAGAGATCATGGCAATATATTTAAAACACATTATACATATTGATATATTCATTTATAACCATTGAGAGTGGAAAATTATGAAAAAGCTACCGCTAATACGCCAATGATCGTTACATTACAACAATGCAGATGGATTCCGATATTAAAATAACTTGTATTTTTTCATCAAATACAATTGTTTGATTTGAAATAATCTTGTAAGCTGAAGTGAATATATATTACAAAAAACAATGAAGAGAGTTTCAAGTTGCTTTATTTTAGTTCTACTGCTCATTTTTGTTGGCGCTGAAAATTTGGATAAACAAAGGTATACAATATTATATTCAAATGAACAATTTTTAAACATGTTTCAAAATTTTTAATTGATTTTTCTTCTTTCTTGGTGGAATAATAAGGATAGAGCTCAAACCTCGATCATTTTACAAAAATATTGAAAGGTAATTTCAACAACAAATATACAAGTATTTGTGTGTATTAATATAATAATAATAATAATAATAATTAACCGATGTATTGAATTAACTGGGAAATAATTATATGAGTGTTTTAGAGATGAAAGCAAAAAAGTTAATCCTCGTTCCTTTTATTACAACAAACATACAAAAGAGGAAAATGCTCCAAATATAGATGTGTTGTATGTAAAGCTGTAAGTGCAGATCTCATTTCAGCAACTAGATATCTATCTGTGTGTGTGTATATATATACCTTATTAATCATTTTTTAACAGAGAAACAAAAGGACATCTAACAGATAATAATGATAATAAAACGTTGAAACAAAAGTCATGGAAAAATGGTGTAAAAGAGAAAGAAATTTACAAGTTGCACTATCATAGACTTATAAATATGCTGTTACAAAATATATATATTGAGGTAAAACTTGACATACTATATATACAAGATTATCAGAGTTGATAAGATTTTGTTTCTTTGTTTTATTTATATCAATTTCAGCAGAATGATAAGATTGGCTTCATCGAAGGTACAATCGGAATCCGAGCAACGCTCGAAGAGTGGGAAATTTTGCAAAATGTTGAAAGTCAAAATATACCGTTAAAAGAGGTCGATGAAATATTAAGCAAAGTTTTGCATCAACCTGGACAGTCATTATATGCAAAAACCTTGATCAATCTATCATTTATTTCACACTTTGTGTATGAACATGTAGGTATTATTATCAATTAAATTATGCATATCCTCAGATTTCATTTTATATCAAATCAATGAATTGTTTCATTTGTACAAATGAGTGTTTAATATACAACTGAGATAATTTTTATTTCAGCAATACATATTGTACCTTGTTATTGCATTTTTAACGGCCATGTTTGTAATAATCAAATGTTGTACCACAAAATCAACGGCTGTTACATTCATAATTCTATGTATAGTATCTATTAGTTGGTACATCACTCATGATGATATGATGAAAGAAGTAATGATCAGACAAAAAACTTATGAAATGGTCTATAAAGTAATGCCATCATCTTGTACGCCTCAAACCATGAAACCATGGTATGAAAAAATGTGGCCTTTGGACGTTCTCTTCTGTAAGGATCCATTTTTTCGGTTATTCATATTTTCTGAATAATCCTTTTAATTGTTACTGTCATTCAATGTTTACAGCACAATCGAATATAGAAGACTGTAGAATGTACGTGCAGACAAATTTGGTTACTCCATTAACAGAAGTAACCCTCCTCATGTCATTCAGCAGAATGATGAGCCGCTGTATTTTCGAACCTCTATCAGTTTATGGACAAACTTTAAATATCTTTTTAGCGAATCTTACAAGTAAATCATTAATTACATCAATTTATTTGAAACATCTTTTCACTAATAATACAACAACAATTATTTACAGATGGCATGCATTGGAGTAAAAAATTACTTGTAGAGGCTATCATTTATATTAGTCAAATTTGTATCATCATTTTGGTGGTCATCAAAATATTCTACGGCTCCATTAGTATTTTCATTCCCTTTTGTCGTATTACATTACAAGCGGCTCAACCTGTTACGGTTCCCACAAGGATAGAAGCAGTGGAACACAATCATAATGTTCCATTGCAAGTAAGTACTTTAATTTAATTAAATACGCTTTTGTAATATATAATCAACAATGTATATATAACATTTTCTTCATATTATTATCATTTTTTCTTATCATTTATATATTATTACTATTATTTATAGGAACCATCGACACCTGGAAGGATGGAAACACTGGAACACAATCGTAATGTTCCATTGCAAGTAAGTACTTTAATTTAATTTAATATACTTTTGTAATATAAAATTAACAATGTATATATATAAATTTTTTTTCCATATTATCATCATTTATATATTACTAGTTAAAAACCTGTGCTCTGCCACGGTTTTGCCGAACCAGAAACCACAACACATACACGAAAGAAAGATTTTGCTTTTATGCTTTACTATTACATATTCATTACACCCGAAAAAAGCAAGTGTTTTCAATTTACAATATATAAAAATAATTAGTTAGTAATATAGACATATTATATTGATCCTTCACATATCAAAAAGATATAAGCCAAAAGTAATGAATTTTAAACATATTGAAAAATCATTGACTATAATATCTACACATTTATCGTCATATACTGAATAACAAAATTTGTTTAAAAACAGTATTTTTGGAGGAAACGCCAACGTTACAGTAGATACCACTAATTAAAACCGTTATTTGAAATGTGAACGTTTTATTTGGCGCTAAAAATTAACGATCCAACACCGATCGAAAAAAAAAAATCCCAACAATGAAATTATTACATTTTTTTTATTTAAAAAAATTTTTACAGCCTATGAAACTTCTGGAGGTGCGAGTTGTTAACCTGATGTAAAAAAACATTATTAAATTTCATTAGTTTTTCAGTTATTATCTAATAGACAAACAAACATGATTTGTAATTTATATATTAGTAAGGATTATTATTATTTAATTATTATAGGGAGCATCGACACATGTTCAACCACGTCACAGTAAAGCAAAAAAAGCGGTAAAACAACCGAGTATACCGAAGAATGTAAGTTGCACTGAAATAATATTCATCTATAATGTTATACTTGACATAATTGAATTATTTTGAATTTTAGGACACGAGTTGTAAAGAAAGTGACAGTAATTGTGATTCGGATGAAGCTGATTCAAGTAATACCAAAGAATGCGATTCAGCCGCGAAATGCGGATTCAAAACAAACATGTCTCTAAACAACAGCCATGACGAGAAACAAATTATCTCTGATAATACAAACAATGATATTAGCGGTAGTAATTAAATAAAACAAACAAACAAATGAACATCGTATAACGTGATATTTGTATACACAAGTTCTGATATTTGTAAATAAAATGTAATTTTAAATTTTGATCAAAGATCAAAGAATGTTCGATTAATTTATTATTTTGAAGAAGAAGAAGAAGTAAGAGGAGAGCGCGGCGCAAGAAAAGTGGAGCACGCATGCGTAGAGCAGCAGACGTATGTGGATGCAGCGCCGTGGCGCGTAGTGAAAGCAGACGCGCAGAATGAAATATTAGTGAATGTTGTGTTTTTGCGCGCGTGGTCTAATCGTTTATATGCGGCGACGGCAATCTCAATAGACATGGCAAACTAATTATCGTTCGTAACTCGATTATTTGTTCACAAAAAAGCCAAATTTGACAACATGAATGAGAATTACAACGCGGGCGATTGTGATCCCTCACCTGGCCAGTCGCTGGACATCGACTGTGCAGACGAGTCTATGCAGCATGTTTTGCACCGGGTACACGAGCTCTACGGCCAGAGATTCAATGAAATCGACGAGGACACGAGCGTCAGCGAGATTCAGCGTGCTAATGTAATCATTAGAATTTACTCTTTCTCCCGTCTTGGCAGTCAAACAAATACCATATTATTCCATACACTTCATTAATATTAACATCAACGCACAGAGCTTGCACTCATCAAGCGTGCCAAAAAAGTTATATACATATATATATATGTATATATTTAACGTTCATTCTATGTCAACAGTCATTTGGTATGTCGAGTTGTCAATTTTTCAATTTTACACAAATGCTCAAAACAAAAACGAATCCTGTTGTTTTTTAAGAATAATAATTTGAATATTTTTGAGTAGTTGATAAAGTATTTAAACAATATAAATGAATAAAAAAAAAAAATTATTATTCTTCATTCACTTTGTCAAAAGATAAGTAATAATGACGTCAGTTGAAATAAGCTGGTGTGAATGTAATAATATATTTTTTTTATTTATTAATATAAAATGTTGTGTATGATGATGACAAATTTGCGAGCAAAGTCTCTATGCGATGTTATTTCGACTGTACTGGTTGAGACGGTGTTATAATTGTGGGAAAAAATGGAGCTAAAAATACACGAATGTCGCTGGGTTTGAAACAAGAGAATATGGAAAAATAATACAAGCAGAACACACTCGACAATTTTAGAATTTTCACCAATCGTTCTCATCTAAATTTAGATTCACTTTCGAATAACACAAATTATTGTATTTTATGAATGAACTGCGACTCGGGCAGTAGTTGCAAGTGTTGAATTCAATTCAACAGCAGTGTTAGGTTTTAGAACAAAAAAATACCTATATGTGTGTATAATTGTGTAACAGATGAAAATTGAGATATTGTTGGATTGGATAAAATCATTATTCGACCAAAACAAAACATTGATGAGTTCGTTCAAGAATTTAGCTGATACAATTCCGATTAAAATGAAACAAATTCAGAAGAAGCATGTCGAAGAATCTTCAGTCATAAAGGAAAAGACATTGGAAAATGAGAAATCACTTGAGGTAAAAGTACAAATGTGTAATACAAGCATAAGCAAATATTCATAATTATTATTCATTCATTTTCAGGAATTGATCATTCTCACTAGAAGGGTACAAGATTTAGAGATGGATCAAAAACACTATCAGATCAAGATTGATCGCTTGGAGAGTGATAACCAAAATTTATTGCAAGCTCTTAAACAAGCTTACAGTAGTAATAATTGGAATTTTGAAAAACTTGACTTTTATGACACGAATCCGTCAGATATACTGCGCAATATCAACGAGTACGTTTTATCTCAATTTACTCAACAATTGAAAATGTGACAATATGTTTTATATCAAATAACATTTCATTGTTTTAGATGCAGAGAGGTAATCATCCCACAGATAATAGACAGTAATGTGAAATGTCATTTGGTGTTATTACATTTCCACACAACCCCTCAACACCAGAACCCAAAATGTCCGAATTGATATTGTCATCTTGCAAGCAAAATATTCAACCATGTCCATTTCATCTTTTTATTTGTCTAAATCGTCACACTTTTCTTTGCAACATTTGATTCATCATATGAAATAAATCTTTTCTATTGTCATTAACGCCAGTGTTGACTCTTTTCATTATTTAGAATTTAAAAAAAAAAAAGAAAAAATTCAAACGATTTTTTTTATTTAGACTAAAGAAGAATCTGATGCTGATAAGCAACATCATCTTAACGATATGTACAAACTGTTAGAAGAACAGCAACAGTGTATAGAATATTTCACAAAGAATATTTTCCAAGTGCAGAAAAAATTGTTTGGAAACAGCGAACATTTCAAACTAGATCATAACAATGATGTAAGCAATCTCATCAATTTCAAATATATATATACATATATATACACATTATAATAATATACCTATTCACTTTGAAATAATACATATTTTTATTATCACAGTGCAAAAGTATTATTGACAAAATGAGTGACATTTTTGGCAGAATTGACTCGGAATTTAAAACTCGATCAGATTTGCAAGAGAGAATAAGAGAACTTGAGCAAAAATTGCTTGAACAAGAAAAGGTAATGACATATTTCATTTTATTCATTAACAGCATCCCTGACATGTATAATCAATTAAATACAAATAAAATTACATCTGGCACTCGATAGGATGCAAAGGAAAATCGAGATTCATTATCAGCCCAAGTTGCACGTGAATATGACAAAGTCGTTGAGTTGAAAAACGAACTGGCAATACACGAAGAACACATTCGAACTCAGTCGTCAAAAATCAAGCTTAAAGATGAGCATACAAAAAAACTGATGAAAGAAAAATCAGATCTTGAAAAGCTTTGTCAAGAGTTGTCATCTCTTCATCGTGTTGCTTCTGATAATAATTCGAAACAAAATTCCGTCAAGGTAAAGTTGAATCATTTTTATCTTCACCATTCTTCATCTATTCTTTATGATAAAATGAAATTGAAACAAACAATTTTTGCGACTCATAAGAAATGAAATGAAATATTGCTATTGCACAGGCTAAAGAATCTAATAATGTTAAAACAAGAAGCAACAGTGAATCAAATCTAAATAATGCTAAAAAATATCGTGAAATCGACAAACTTATATTAAAAGCGTCTAAAAGTGCATGTTGACATAAATTACGGTAGTAAAATAACAGCTTTGTGGTTTCGCACTGGCCGTTAATAATATATATATAATTCAATATATATCGTTTTATTTGCTCTTTCAGCTTTCGTGTTCAACGCCGCGCAAAGTCCGTATTTGTCCTAATGTCGAGGAACAAGTGAGTATATAATATTTTGTAGCATCAGTCGAATCAAACCTTGTATATACTTTAATTGTCCCCCCCCCTTTTTTTCTAGGAAAAAGAATGTGATTCATCATTCAAAGTATCAAAATTCAATCAAGTAATTGTTCATTATTATCACATCAAATTAAAACTATAAGAATATTATATATCAAGTTGTTTTACATTTTTTTTTATTGCAGCTCAAATCTGAATCGGAACAATCTGATAAAAGTACAAATGAAGTTATAAGTGAGCAGGTGAATCTATAGATACCAATTTTTTTTGTTCTTCTCCTATTACTTTGTCTGCATTTCTTTCATAAATGCGTACAATTGAATGTTTGTTTGTAATAGGCTCACAAAGCTATGAGACAGCAATATCAATTAATGGAGGAATTTCGATTGTGTACCGTAGAAGCTCAAGCTGCCACTGAGGATTTACATGAAGAAACAGAATCAGTTATTATCAGTTTCAATGAACGACATAAAAAAGTTAGTTTAAAACCACGAAATTATTTCATTAAAATAATTGTGTATCATATTTTAATTATTTACCTCTGTGAATATTAGTACAGGAATTTAAGTTTGACTGTAAATCAAGTGTTAGACTTTTTGCAAAAGTCAAAACAAAAATTGGGACCACTGATGTGCAGAGTAGAGTTACAGGTAAAGTTTCAACTAAATTACATCAAGATAAAGTACATGTAAATTCTTAAAATATAATATGTCGTTATTGGATTTGGAATTGCCTCATTTTCAGGAAGAGGAAAGACAAAGGCAAGAGAACAGGTTCAAACATAATAAGGATAGAATCAAAATGTTAAAAAATGCCATCAATCAAATTCGAATGGAATTGTCGCAAAATCTTGAAGACATTCAACAGAAATATGATTACAATCAACTTGAGACAACTCAAAAATGTTGTGATCTGTTGATTGAAGTTGACGAAGAAATTAATCAGTTACTTTCTAATGCTTCTGTTTGTCAGCTTCAGGTACTTGAATATTATTCATATATCACTTGTCAAATCATTTTTCATTGTTTCACACAATTTTGTTATTTAGAATTCAAATATTACGACAATTTTGGGCGAATTAAAAGAACAGCTATCAACAATTGAATGCACTCTCCAGACGTTGCATAAAAAATCTGACGAAGTTGTAAGTGCAAAATAATCGGTATAATAAACTATATAACAAAATATATCTGCATCAAGTTTTTAAAAAAAAAAAATTTTTTTCTTTCATAGTTGCATGATAACAAAGTGGCACAGGATGTATTCTTACAGCAAGAAGAAAAACTTAAAAACTCGAACAAGAGCTAGACTGTTCGCACACAAAAATGCAAAATATAATAGAAAATTTCAAAGATCGGGGAGAAAAAGTAATTATCAAACTAATCATTTCACACTATGTATAGACAGATACCTATAAATGATCTTTTGAATGTTCATTTTTCAGATGCACGAAATGATGTTTGAGGATATCAATGATTTACCGATGGATGTAAATGCATTTAATTACAATTTATTTTATTTAATTTTATCAATCAAAAACTAATTTTGAATTTGAAATTTTTTGTTTTTTACAGGATCTCACTACAATCAAGCAATGCATACAAATAAAAAAAGACTATCATAAACTTCGAAAGGATTATGATGAACTAAAAATTAAGTTGATAAAGGTTAACAAATAATTATTGTTTTTCTTTTATTACGTCATTATATAATATAATCTTGTTGATATTTAGAATTGTAATTTTCAGGAGGCAAACAAAGCTAAAGAATATGAATCGATAAATGAAATGGGAAACCGCGTTGTTGAGTTTAGGGATCAAATCGAAGCAATGAGAAATGAGGTAAACACCTAAATAATTACACAAATAATGGCTGTTGATGTGAAAACGTTTTAGGTTCGAATCCAACCGACCTGACGTTAATTCATTTTTTTTTCTTTTACAAGTTGGTAGGAAAGCAAGAAGCAAACAATATTTTAAAAATGAACATCAAATCAATGGAAAAAGAGGTGATGTCGGAAAGAACAAAAGCTGAATCGCATAGAAAATTATGTTCCGCTGTAAATGTAGAATACAACAGAAAAATTATTGAATTAGAAAAAAGCGGTGAGTTGGAAATTATGGTATATGATGTGCATACACAGATATGAATATTTAGTTCTAATGTTAATTTTACAATTGCATTATTACAAATAAATTGTCATTTTCAGCTTGACGTGCAAAAAGATATTGAGAATAACTTGAGGAAAACATTAGAAAATAATTATTCAGAGATTCAAAAATATCGAGAAACCCTTAGAGTATTAGTTAGTATACATTTTAATTGAACATAATGATATTGTAACAATTTTAAAGATAATTTTGGATTGATAAGATGGATTCATTTTCCAGAAAACCCAAAATTTGGTGAAAGAGAATGTTCCGGGTCAGGAAGAAGTGAGTAAAAAAATTAATTTTTATTTAAATTCTCCAATTAATGGTTCATGTTTGGAAGAAATAACTCTCTGTTCATTTAAATACACATGATAATCAGTCAATTATTTTGTTTTCATTTTTTGCTTCTTAATGTTTAAAACCAGACTATGCATCACACTATCAAGAATTTGACCGATGTTATTCAGTCAGAAAGAAGTCTCATTTTGGAATTTGTTAATAGCGTTAAATATGTAGTGAGTACTATATAAAATTAAGAGCTTTCAATCAATGGCTTATTGTTGTCGTTAGCGTTAATATTTTGCAACATTATTTACATATAAACTAAAGGGGGGCACAATGTATCGTTAATTGTTTCAGAAAAATGAAGAGACTGCAGCAACTCCGTCTATCGATACATTCGCACGGTTCATTGACACTATAGGAAAATTCAGCAGCAATATGGATCACTGTTTTGAAGAAATTACCGAACTTAAGAATGATGTTAGTAAAAAGGATAAACTTGTAAGTGTTGAGCGCACAAATACTGTTTTTGTCATTCTCTTGTTAAATATTACAATTTTTCATTTTGTTTGTTCAAGTTGAATGATAAAGAAGAGATTATTAGAGTTCAAAAAGATTCCATCGCAGTTTTGAATTCAAACATCCAAGATTTTCAACAGAAATATGATACTGAGGTAAGAGAGTTTTTCTTTTTTTTCTAATAATATACATATACGATGGCAAAAAGCAAATTTAATGATGAAATTTTGTTTTTAGATTGAAAGTAAAGAAATGATGTTAAAACAATTCAAAGACGAGAACCAACAACTTTTGAAGCAGGTAAATAAACATGTTTACACGTGGG
>JAAMPD010001151.1:0-28949 GCA_025266255.1 Trissolcus basalis | reverse complement strand
TATATATATATATATATATATATATAATGTTAATTAGAACAAACGTAGAATTAGAAACGCTAAAAGGACGACGATTACAATGAAGGATATGAAAATTTTGACTGCCACTTGTTTCGGATTATCTTGCAGGTATCGAGCTACTGTACTTTGCAAACGACTGATTTCTGTTCTAGCAACTGCTTCAGCTGATGATCCAGAGTCTTTATCAACATTTTCCTTTGTCTCAATTTCACATGCCTATGCGTAATATTATAATTTAATCATTAATAATTCTCTTATATATTCAATATGGAATATTCAATCAATCAAGTACCTCTGATTTTCTCGTTGACCTACTGACATTGGAAACCAAACTAAAAGGTTTTAAGCCGATATCCTTCTTGTCAGGTTCCCTCAAGTGTTTAATCTCAATGTCATGCTCATCACTCACAGTTTCGCCCGACTGCTGCAAATTCACATCTCTCAAGTAACACCCATCGTTTTCAATTGACGAAGACTCCGTTATTAAATCATGACCTTTCATTAGTGTCATTATTCTTTCGGGCAAAAATGGCGGTGCTTCCGGTCGTAATTTTGTCAATGTTATATTGATGTTTTCGCCAACAGCTTTTTTCTATCCGTATACCATTATAATTAATCATTTCATTATATTATCACTTTTTATTTCTATCATTTTCATTCTTACTATTGATTCTTTTTGTTCGCAGCGCTTTATCTCGTCGGTAATTTCAACCTCAATGATGGTTTCCTTGCCATCTTTTTCTGATACTTCATTTGACATAGACAATTTGTTTGACCCTATCAAACTTTCATCCGAAACCTCCACCATGATTTCTTAATTTCTTCTTGCTTCTCTTTGATCCCCAATATTTTTGATACAATGTATTTTTCTCTATACCAATTTCACGTTACTTAATACACTTTATCATCAATCAACGTCTACATGCCAAAATTCATGACGACCTGAATTCAGCTATATATACAAAAAAACGTACAGAAAAAAAAAACAAACAAACGACAAACGAGGAGATTCGAAAAGCAATTTTTTAAAAACCGATGATGAAATAAAATGTCTGGATGGGGAGACATTTTTATACATATATATATATATATATAACGTAATATATCTAAAAGTGAATCGAGTTGTGATTGATTCATTTCAACTTATTTGTTTCAGATTTTAATAACGAAGCCCATAAGCATAACACACAATAGCAACGAATTTGAAACGGATTGGCTCGATAGCGAATTCATAACTGAATGTTTATGTTGGCACAACGTTTATCGGCAACGGCATAATGTCACACCCCTAAGCATGTCACCTCAGGTAGTAGATAATTAAATGATATATAAATGTAAAGATATATAAAAATAAAATTGGTTGCAGCTGTGTGAGTATGCGCAAACTTGGGCAAACCATTTAGCGCACACAAATGTGTTTTATTATCGCAACGATCGGACTGTTGGACAAAATCTGTACTGCAGGCCTGGCACAGGCAGTCTCAGTGAACTCGATGACGTTACAGGACAAGATGTCTCAGCGTACTGGTATTCTGCTGTCAAACAATACGACTTCTTCAAAGAGCCTACCAACATTCATGCAAACATCAACGCAGGTGCAGAAACATGTTATTTGCCTAACTCAAACCGGCTATATACACGTCTGTGTTTCACTGGCTCAATGGTCTAGGGGTATGATTCTCGCTTTGGGTGCGAGAGGTCCCGGGTTCAAATCCCGGTTGAGCCCGTTTTCATTTTTGATCTTTTCAACTAACTTGCTTATTATGTTATTCTAATTATTGATATCTTTTCATTATTTTGGATTTTTATTTTTATAGGTCATTTTACGCAAATGGTTTGGAGGAACACTCAATTTATTGGAGTAGGTAAAGCTCGTAGCAGAAGTGGCAAAATCATTGTGGTAGCGTATTATCAACCAATTGGTAATATTTACGGCCATTTTCGAAGAAATGTTTTGCCCCCTTTGCCTGAAAATATGGTCCTACCGCCTCTTCAACCAGGAGTTTACCATGCCGAACCACAAATATCCGATGGTTCAGCCAACAGTAGCGCTCGATCTATAAGTGCAAAATAATTATTGTCTGATTCTTCGCTCAACGTTGTTATTATACAAACCAATCATTCTTTTTCTTTTTATCCCGACAATTTTAACTGATGGGACAATACTTCAAAAAAGATGGACACTACTCAACAACTTTGGTTTTCTTGTCTAGGTCAAACCAGAGCAATAGCGTTTAAATATGTCCAATCGTATATTATATCAATTAAAATTGTACGATGAAAATCAATCAAAATGTATTAACTACTGGACATTTTAATGCAATAATGAACTCCTAGACCGTTGCTCACATAGTTATAAATATACGAAACAAATGTTTCGCTATCATGCACATATACACGATAAGTTATTGAAAAGCAAGGTGCCTCTATAAGATATATATTATCAGTTTTGCTATACTTTATATAATGCACCTATGTTGAGCTTAATTATCAGGCCTAAAAATTCTCAAGCGTTCAACAGCGTGATTATCACATTACAACAATTTTTATATTTTTAATCAAATATTTGAAAGAAATGTGAGACAAAACTGAATAAAATACTTTGGTTGAATTATTATATATTATATATTTAAATTTGAATGCACCAAAAAATTAATGTCATAATAATGAAAACATTATATTCAAGTGGTTAATCTCGCTGTTTAATTCTGATGTAGTTAGTTAGCATTGTGATAGCCATCGTGATGATAAACCTTGCTTATGTCAGTGCAATAAAAAATCCATCTTTATAATATGACAAAATAATATTGTTTATTCACAATGATGCTCAAACAACCTAAGAATCGTTATTGTGAACCAAAAAGAGATGAATATGTACGATATGTAATACAACAATTTGTTCTCGATTTTATTATAGGCGCAGTTCAACAAAACGAGATTATTAATGTACCTAATATCATAAATTTGTTTCATAGTGATATATTCCTGAGGAGATGCGTTTACACCGTCCAAGGTCTTTGATGCAAATTTTGAATTTCTGTTCTTTTTGTGAGTAGGGTATGTCAAATTATTTTAACGAAACTTGAAATTTTGTAATCTATAACTCAATTTTCCAGCACTCGGTTATAAAATTGTGAGTGATTATGGGCGATGGTATATTTTAGCATCAAAGGCATGAAACATAAGTCTTTTCACAGGTGACAGTGTATTCAAAGAAAAGTTTTCTGCTATATTATTATTAAAACTTCATTTAGAAATCTCACAATAAAGAATTACGTTTACTATATTTGCTTGAATGCGCTTTTGCTCAATACAATATGTTTACAATTGATTTTTATTGTAGATTTCATCAATTGATTTATTTTAACGTAAATTGTGATACTACTACATCAAGCCTCACCAAGCTGTAATAGTGCATTTGATGAAACAACTCGTTGATACATGTAAAAGACAATGGCTGAATTTGACAATGTTGGTCACTGGCCTTAAATGAATCTTTATTCATTGGTTTTTTTTTTAAAAGTAGCAACTAAATTAGCAACGAGAATTTCATTCAATATTATTTAATAGGCACTATCATTGTTTTTTAAAACTAATTTTCATTGACTAAAGTTCAATCAATTTTTAGTAATATTTTGAAAGACACGAATTTCTCTTTTATCAAGTTAAAATTGAAAGCGTACAAATGATTCAGCTATCGTGCCTTTCAGAAAATCAAACAGTTCATTTGTTGTCGCATAATATACAATCTTCTTTTGCTCAATAACTTTATTATTTCAAAACTCTGTTGATAATAATATCTGTGGTTGGCAGGAAAAACGAGGTAAGTATATACGGATTTCATATAGACTTACCTCGTTTTTCCCGCCAATAGATAGATCAGCGGCATATGTTACACCAAATTACCACGGTAAATCACGTTCATATAGATTTAGATTACGAAACGACGCACAAATATATACAACACTATGGATTGGAGCAATGAAATAGATACAATAAATTTTTGTGCTCGATTCAAATAAATCTTGTTTTATTTGTACCTTTTGAATTGGCATATTATACTATATAAAAGGGATAACAAATTTTTATTTTTAAACAATCATTTGTTATACTTCACAACACATAGTCACTAGCAGGATAGAATAACATTATGCATCTATCTAAAAGATCTGCAGTAGCTTTTAGAGTACTCTAATAACTGCGTCCAAATAAAACATAGTTTTGTGGTTTCTTCTTACATTCGGTATGGATGCATTTGACGGTATTCACGTTTGGTGCATTTTCAGGCTGCTTAAATGGGATGCACAAACTTTTTAGCTCCCATGGAGGGAGCTGTGGGATCTGTTGCATCTTTTCTGAAAATTAGAAAGAAAAATAATATATACAATGTTGGGTATTTAAATTGAGAGATACATAAAATATCTTCAATTCGTTTGAAATACCTTGCACTGTCACGTTTGATATTATCCTCACAATTAATGTCACCACAGAATGGAGCGAGAAGCAGATTTTTGTTCTCCAATTGGTTGCAAAAATCGTCCCAATTATTAGCAATCTTGATATGCTCATCCAAATCAGTTTTTGCCCTAAAGATGAATATAACATATTATTTTTGTTATATATAAATAATAAGTAAAGTGATGGTGGTGATGTAAAAAAAAAAAAAAAAAGAGAATATAGTTGCATCCATACTTGTTAAATAGATTATTTTGAATTTGAATAAGTAAATTTTTAATTGCAGATAATGCATCTCTTCTGGCGGTAGTTAGCCTTTCTCCGTTGTCTCTTCTAACAAGGGTGATTTGATTTTTGGCAAGGTCTTTGGGACCCAACTCTAATCTAACTGGAACACCTTTCAACTCCCAATGATTGAACTTCCAACCTGGACTATAGTTATCTCGATAGTCGCCTTTTACTCGCAATTCTTCGTCAGATGAGAGTTCTTTTTCCAATTTTGCACATTCCATCATGAGTGTCTCTCGTTGTTGTTGACTGGTTGAAGCTGTGATACCGCAAGGGACAATTATTACTTGGAGAGCCGCAACTTTTGGTGGAAGTACTAAACCTTTATCATCTCCGTGGACCTAATTCAACCGAAAATCATCATTATGATTAACAACTATAAGAGGAAATTTGCGTAAAAAAAAGGACAAAATGAAAAGAAAAATGACATAATCTGACCATTATCATAACTCCGATGGTCCTAGTGGTAAGTCCCCATGAATTCTGATAAACGTAAGACTTATCCCGATTAACATCATCAGCTGTGCCATCGATTTGAATGTCAAACATTTTTGAAAAGTTTTGACCTAAATGATGACTTGTTGCACCCTGAATACCACGACCACTGGCCGAAACAAATGCTTCAACAGTGGTAGTGTAATCACCACCGGCAAACTTTTCTTTTTCCGATTTATGGCCCGGCACCACAGGGATGGCAAGAAACTCTTCGTAAATCCTTCTGTATAGATCTAAAATCTGTAGCACTTCTGCGTCAGCTTCAGCTTTTGTAGCAAAGGCTGTGTGACCTTCTTGCCAGAGAAACTCGCGAGTACGCAAGAAAGGTTGAGGGTGCTTGAATTCCCATCTCTGAAAGTATCAAAAGCTTAGCTATTATTCAATTTAACTAAATGATTTAAAGATAGAAATAATAACTCACCACAACATTGTTCCATTGATTTAATTTTAAAGGTAAATCACGGTGAGATTTGATCCACTTTGCGTAAGCCGGGTACATGACAGTTTCTGAGGTTGGTCTAATCGCAATGTGTTCAGCCAAATCAGAATCACCACTTTTGGTAACCCAGGCTACTTCTGGAGCAAAATCAGCAATGTGCTCTTTTTCTCTCTCAAGAGCACTGCGACTCACAAAGATCGGAAAGTAGCAGTTTTGAACTCCGAGTTTTTTGATTTCTTTGTCAAAAAAGTCTTTGATACTTTCCCAGATTGAAAAACTCCAAGGACGTAAAACATAGCAACCGCTGACATCATAATACTCAATCATTTCTCCTTTGGTTATCACCTGAGAGTACCAATCTGCAAGGTTCTCATTCTTCTTTACCTCCAAACCAAGTCGCGTACCAGTTTTTGTATTCATATCCAACTCTTTTTTCTCACGTTCTGCCTCATTCTTTTTTGCCTGTATTTTCCTGCTATTTTTGTCGATTTTTTTTCTAATCCCTGAAAATTAACATTCATATAATCCCTGTCATTCACAACATGTTTTATTCTACAACAATCACGTACTTTTTCTTTATTAGAAGAATTCGTCACTGGAGCAGAAGTGCCGGTAGGTACCCAATCACTCCCAGTCAACTTTTTATATTCTGCTTTTAAATTCAACAGCACTTTCACCTCACTATCAATTGTTGCTTTGTTTGCTTTCTCTGATTTTAGTTTACGAATTTTGTCACCTTGTTCAACAATTTTCTTATCATGTTCTGCAACTACTTTACTATCAACTGCCAACATGTTACCTGAATGCCCACTAGCTGATGGCTTCCATTCACTACCAGTTAAACTTTTGAATTCAGCTTTTAGAGCCAATAAACATTTCACTTCAGTTTCTATAGATGCTTTATCTGCTTTTTTTGATTTCAACTCTCGAACTTTATTTCCTTGTTCTAATATTTGTTCGTTAAGTTTGTTGCTGTCGCTAGATTGTGGCTTTGTTGCTGCTGCTGCTGCTGCTGCTGCTGGTGCTGTTTTCTGTGCAACAGGTGCTACTTCTGGTTTCCAATCTGAACCTGTGAGATTTTTGTATTCAGACTTCAAAGCCAACAGACATTTGACTTGAGTTTCTATAGATGCTTTATCGGCTTTTTTTGATTTCAATTCTCGAACTTTATTTCCTTGCTGTATTATTTTGTCAGAAAGTTCGGATGGATCTGCTGAAGACGAAGCAGATACTTGTGATTTTATTACATTCGTCGATGGTGTCCAATCTGATCCAGTTATACTTTTGTATTCAACTTTAAGAGCTAAAAGTGTTTTGACTTCTGGTTCAATTGCAGACTTGTCTGCTTTTTTAGATTTCAAGTCTCTGATTTTGTTACCCTGCTCAATTATTTTCTCATTTAACTCGATAACTTTAGATTCTGACACCGACTTTGCAATAGACTGAAAAAATATTATAATCAATTATCATAATGACTATTATTACTAAACTTGATTTATTTCAACTTAAAAATAAAGTTACACGTAAAAAGTGCAGTTATTAAATAAAAAATCAATTCCATTGTGAACTTTTTGGTGATAACTTGAATAATACGTAATATATATTTATGCAGAGAGAATTAATTGCATTACCAACCCTATATGAATGTTATGTTAAAGTATTAAAACAAGCTTACGTTCCAAATTTTTCTTCTAAAACGGTGTACCACAATGCTCTGACATATGTATAGTGATCATAAGCCACGTTGCTTGTGATGACTATATTTTACTTTCAAATTGAATGGGTGGGAGGCAAAGAGAGAGTAAAGAGTGGGGGATAAATCGACTCTATAGTGTATGAGGAAACAAACAAGACCTTTGGAGATCAAATTGTTGACATGAATTGATAAATAATATTACTACTTTTCATTCAGAAAAATGAAACGTAACTCAACAAAATATTGATATTATTGTATGTTTGATTTACCGGTGTCTTAGTGGTGGTTTTCTCTTCGTTGGAATTGCTGGATACAGTACTCGAATGTCCATCAGGAATATGGAACAAAATCAAAGGTTGTTCACGACCTGAGAAAGAACTGGTAGAAGCAAACGGAACATCACAACGGAAAAATCCCTTCCTCAGGATTTGAATGATTTCTCCTTTTTTAACTCGAGACAACTCGCATTCGCCCAGCATTATTTCTTCTCTCTACATAAAATGAAAATGATATAACATTAAGAACAATTGTTGGTAACAAAAATAACGGTAATAGTAATGTTGATTTAATAATAACCCTGGTATTTTTAGCAACGAAATTCTTGAAATCGTCATCCTTGCCCAAGACGGCTTTACTTATAATGTGATCAAAATAAGTCATAACGCATGGGATCAGCTGACGATTTTTTTCATTCACTTGTTCTGGCGAACAAATCCAAGAAATTTTTGGGGTATTTTAAAGTTTTTGTCATCTAGATTTGTCACAGCAGAGATGGACACGATTTTATCATCTTTACGTTCAATATTTTTGATAAGCAGATTTCCCCAGTTTATGAATGTAGCATTCTCATTGACTTTTAAAATATTTGCGTCGTCGCGTTCAATTTCAACAATTGGCCCAACTAAAACTTGTTTCATACCAATTGTCTTATCTTTAGGGTGGTTTTGTACAGAAAGCCATTCAGCTTTTGCATTTAAAACTGTCACTGGAACTCTATCAACTCCAATTGCAGTGTATCTAGAAATTGGCATAAACAAAAGTTAGTAGTTATTTTCAAAGATAGAATAGGTATTTTTCTTCTTCAAGTAGATAACATTGTCAGACCTGATGGCAATAGGATCGATGACTTTTTTATTGAAAGCCCAAATCTTATCCCATTCCATGAAAACGACTGATTTGGAACTTCCTTGGGCAATAATGAATTCCTTGAGTCCGGCAACCGTCATCCCGCGACGCAAAATTCCTCGCACAGTTGGGAATCGAGGATCATCCCAACCATCAACAAGTCCTTCAGATACAAACCATGTAAGTTTACGTTTTGAGAGTACGGTGTGAGTCATGTTGAGTCGAGAATACGCCCAAATGTAAGGGCGATTGAGTCCAAGAGCTTCAATGAACCAATAAAATTGAGGGTCTCGATCATGATATTCTGTTGTTCTCAAAGTGTGAGTCACTCCTTCTATCGCGTCAACAATTGGACAGGCAAAATCATAAGTTGGATAAACTCTGAAATGATTATCATTTGAATAAATATAAATGTATTCAAAATGCATTTCATTGTCATAATCATCATCAACAACAATTACTTGTATTTTGTTCCAGTTTTAGGATGCGGCTCACACTTGCATCTATAGATGGTTGGATCTCTCATGCAACCATTTGCAGATTGGTAATCAATTTTTGCTCTCACACAACACTGCTGACCTTTTGTTGTACCTTTTTTCATCTCTTCCCACATTTTTAAATTCTCTTCAATAGCTAATAAATAATAATCATCATTATAATAATAACAGAAAGAATAATAATAAATATGATTATAGGAATAATATAATACATCTATCACGATTAGTTGAAGGTAACTTTTGTTCTCTCTGTTCCTTCATAGTTTCTGCTGGAGTGTCATCAACGAAAGCCTTGCCATCTCTTATGAGTTTTTCACAATACTTGAGCATCAGGTCAAAATGATCAGATGAATGTGAAAACATATCTGGTTTAATCTGCAGCATGTCAAGATCTTCAAGAATGGCTTTCTCAAATTCAACATTTTCTTTCGCTGGATTTGTGTCATCAAATCGCATTATTAGTTTTCCTTTGAATGCCTCTGCGTAGTACTGATTAAGAAGAGCTGCTTTTGCGTGACCAATGTGTAAATAACCACTAGCTTCCGGAGGAAATCTAACGACCATCTACAAACGAAAATAATCGTCATTATTCATTCACAGTTTGACTGGTAAAGATAAATAATGATTTTGAAAAACATACTTTTCCCATTTCAGCTCCGAGTAGATCAATAAAATTGCCTTCTTGCTTCCTTTTAACGGAATCTTTCTTATTAACCTTTTTCTCTTTACTTTTGTCATTTTCTTTATTGTTGCTTTGTCTGCCAACCAAGCCAGCAATCTTGCTAAACGAAGGCTGTGCCTCCATGTGCTTGAGCCACCTAACAATGTTAGGATACTCGTTCTCTGATATAGTATCCTGTTTGTAATAAAGGGCTGAAAACACACGAATATCAGCAATGGTCAAATGATTTGCCACCAGCCAAGTTTTTAATGCCAAAACTGAATTCAAATAATCCAAAGTTGTGTCAGATATTTTTGTTGCAGTAACATGTCCTATCGCAAATGTCAACCAGCTGTCAACCTCGGTTCTTTCCAGAGGATCGTTACCACCTGCAATCAACATTTTCTCCCTTAAGCATTTCACATTATATTCATTAATTATTGTTAATACATTTTATCTTTTTATATTATAAAATACCATATAAAGCTTGATCAACATTTCTTGCGAAAAAACGAGCTATTTCGTTTTCACTGTTACCAATCACAGTGTTGCCATCCTTTGTCATCAGTTGTACGTTTGAATAATTTTTTAAATCGCCTGACCAATTTATCTCGATGTTTATCTTTTTTTCTTCACGCATCAGTCCTGTGAGCATTAGAGCACCTGCAACACACACACAATTTTACTCTTTTTGAATAGTACGCATTCATCAAAATTTTAACCAATCATTTATAGTAACCAAAAATATCGTTCAATTCAAAAGTTGAGAATATATCAATGTAGTATACACAAAGTTAATTTGCACGTGGACTGCTTTTCTTACCAACAGGAGGATTGCCCGTTTTTGCAATCAACTTGTAAGACATCACGAAGGCTAGCCCAGTCACGCAATTAAATATTCAATATTAATCAAAATTCACTTATTAAGTGTCTGATGATTTGTTATAACATTCAACTTCCTAGAGGAACCTCTGTGCTAATCAGGATTGCTTGTCTTGGAATAAATGGAGGTTATGCCATTGTAACAACACACCTGTTTGCCAACCACATTTTGATTTTCACAAAGTATCTATAAAGTCACCAGTTCTAGTTGATTTTTGGTTTCTTACGGTGGCACGTCTAATCGTATGCTTCATTTGAATCGACTCTTTTTTGGTCTCAAAATAAAAGAAAAAATATATAATACTTACTCAACGCGATGATATGCAGATATATAATAGACACATATCCATAAATACTAATTGTAGATGATTCAGATTTAGTGCTGATCAATGAGAGTAGTAAAAAAATTTTTTTTGATAAAATACAGAGAATATCAACGATAGGATTTAAATGTTTTCCATATTAACGAAACTGTTATATGTATACAATTTTAAAATGCGTTTATCACTTGAAACGGATAAAAACAATGAATCATTCATTGTAAAATATACAAAACTATAAACGACTATATAAAAAATTAAATTCATAGAATCGCCAATATTATCTATTAAATCATGCTAAAGTGTTCCGATGAAAACTCATTTTGCAATGCAATCTTTTCAAACAAAGTATTTTTAGAGTACTTTTTGAATAACTATAACGCGTGAATTCAGGGTGTCATTATTATTATTATTATTATTATTATTATCATTACTATTTTTTTTAATGGGATTATGTTGTTGTACGTGGCTTGGTGGGATAAGGGGGATTTTTGGATATATCAACTGACAATATGAATGACTGTGCAAATGAAATGTAGATACTAAAAATTCATTTGCAATAGAATATCTTTTTTTATTGTGTCACTGTATAGGTATAATAGAATTTGCGATTTAAATATTCTCATCATGACATGTGTGTTGTGTATATGAAATATGAATGTATTTTGTTTGAGTATGTCTGTATGTTATACATACAGTTTGATACTTATACATATATAGCATGATGTTATATATACAGATCATTGTTAATTGGGATATTCATTCAATTTGTTCAATAAACATTGTCAAACAATAATTTATTCCTGTTCTAAAAGCTATAAACGCGTTCCTGTAACTTGAAATTTATTACAGCTTATTATATGAAACATAATTTGAATAACGGCGGCATCATGAGACATCCATCATCAAACTTGTTCTTTCCTCTTAGGTTTTTCAACAACTCATTTAACACTATACGTCGCACACGCATCACTTTTTTTTTTTATTTTTGTTTATTTCAGTGTCTGAATAACACTCAATGCAAATCACAGTTTCTCTTTATATTCTCATCTTTTACTGCACATTCTAGTTTCATCTTTACCATGCTTATCAATAAACCGCGACTTCCGATTATCATTATATTCTTTCATTCGTTGCAAATTTTATGTCATCTTCGGTATAGTCATTTTAATTACAATTTGTTTATTTACAAGCAAGCAAAAAAATCTTACACAAAGATGTATATCATTTAAGAACAAAATCAAATCAAGATATATGAAATGGCATAGAGGAGTCAGTCTGTTTTTCCTTTATTATTATTATTATTAATATAACAAAAAAATAGATAAAAACATTATTGGCTCTGCCTTTAAAAAGGTCATGTGTGCGTACCTTGTATAAAATTTGTTCAAACATATTAAATATGAAGTTTATATATAAAATTGTCATATAAAATCGATTGTTATAACTTTTTAGTAATATAAATTATTGAACACAAAATGTTTTGCTTGACGAGATACTTTGTTCCACATTGTTGCCAATATTCGTACATATTGTTTTGTATACGGCTGGATATATCTTTATTGCTCACATTACGGTACAATATGTTGAAATAAAGATTGACAGTCAAACGCATCATAGAGTATAACAAGAACTTGAGTCAGAAATCGCGCATTTGGTTGATTATGTATATAATTTTTGTTAATAATAATAGTACGTGTGATAGTACATCAATTTTATCCACTAAAACGCACGTCAAAAAGTTTTGGTTCATAAAAAAATTATAAAAGTAAACAATCGTACAGTTGTCAAATGTGACAAATATGCAACAACTACACGTGTATCTAAAATTGTTAAGTCTGGAGTAGCAAATTTTTCTTGACAGAATAGATGGTCTCTATCTATAGAGTCTCTGTTCATGCACCATATGAATTGATTAGGAACAATATTTTTATATAACTTGAAATATATCAACAATTTATCTATTTTGATTTTTGTGTAAAAGAGGAGACATTCAAACCAAACTTTGGTTGTCATGATAAATGCTATATCAAATAGTGCATATTAAATTGATATCAAAATTTTATTTCAATAGTCTTAGAATAATACACATAAAGTTTGGTTTAAAAAACTAGCATCTACACAAAAATCAAATAATGACTGAGGAAGAAAGTTGAAACTTTTTGTTATATTTAAAAAATAAATATTTGATGAAAAGATGAAAAATATATGTTTTCTGTACAATAGAGAGTCTTGTTGAAAAATGTTTGAACTCGCGTCGACCATGCGGTATAATGATTCAATTAGGTTACATTCTCCAGACAAAACAAAATATACGATACAAAACGAAGACAATCGTGTACAATAAATCACGTAGTGATGTTTCTTTGAACCTTTGCTTCGTTAAAATTATTAACAAATAACAAGGTATATTCAACTATCTATCATACAGCTTGAATTTTGAATGATTATTATTCTTATAATCATCACACAAACGCGTATTATGTCCAATAATGATAGTAGACACACTATTTGTCAATTAAATGCATGCAACCATGTTTGTTATTGATAAAAATATGAATTTCCAATGGCTAAAATGCATTAGGTCCCTTCCAAAAAAAAAAAAAAAAGAAAACCTCTCAATTGGTTTATATATAAATAAAAGTGTATGACAACAACAACATCATCATTATATAGATTATTATTAAAATAATGATGTTGCTCAAGGTGATTGCTCAGAGCCATGTTGCACTTTAAATTGTATTTCCGATCTGATCTGCAACATTTTAAAATATTTGAAACATCAACAGTTGTAAAATAGAAAATTTACGTATTAAAAAATTTAAAAACTGATGTGGTAGCTTTGTCAGGAATGAACAATCACCTCAATGATCACTGTTATTACAATATATATATATATATATATTGCAACGAATGCCACATGCACACTCTCGGTATATTTATAATAATAATGTACAAATATTCGGCTTTGGTTTTTCATTATACTTAATTCGAAATCGACAACCAAAGTTCAATAATTCATGATGTTGATTGTTTTCCGATGATTTACACGGGCGCAATATTTAATGACTATGATAAATAGACTGGAAGAGAGATAAAAGTATCTAGGCCACGCCGCGTTGTGGCGGTACAATGATTTTTGTATTTGTTTAACTTGCTTGCGATTGAATGATGGGGGCACCCCTGTGCTGTAACACTGATGTTGGTCGAGATTTCCTGTTACCAGCTGTCGTCGTGGTCGTTGTCGCCATTGGAGGCGGCTGCGCCGCCACAACTGACGTTTGCTGTTGATTCATTTGCTGCATAATCCCAGAGTCCCGCTTTGATACTTCCGGTGGCAATAACAACACCTCCGTATATTCTCGAATCAAATTTGCGATCTGATAAGCCTGAGAATATCGTCAACGATGTACATATTAATAACTATGTTATGATCGATGTGATAGGACAATAATTGATGTATATGTACCTGGGAAGTTGTCAATATGACTTTGCTTTGCTTTTTGTTTGTTCCAGTAATGATCATAAGACAATTGACAGCCGGATTGTAGCTCAAGATACTGTTGTACTCGTAAGTGCAAAGAGCATTTCTGGAACGATGCTCAAGTAGATGCAAGCCTTTTTGATCGACGGCCAACCAAAGAACCCTCGGCCAGTTGGATGTAAACGACTGCATAACGTCAAATATGGTAGCTTTGTGAAGGGGCCACGATTGGATTAAATTGAGGAAGGCTTTCTTTGCTTCCGGTGGAGTCATGCCTCTGACCGACTGATGGTGTTGTATGACACCTTCAATGCATACGGCTGGAACCATTCGCGATGGCAAACAATGCCCAGCAATTGAACGATATTCTTGAGCACCAACTACGTCTTGACAGTCACCCAGCTCAAGCTGAGATTGTAGAGCAGTCAACATCATCTGTGTGTAATAAATAAAGACAATAGTAACATCTTTTTTATTTGATCAACATTTCGATATGCTAATGATAATATACGTACAGCTTCTTTTTCAGTAATAGGGAATCTGTCAGCTCGCAAATCATGCAAAACTTGATGATATAGCAACTCCTTTTCAACGGGATCATCCAGATTCATATACTGATCGAGAAACAGATGTTTCTTGAACAAGAAAAAGTGATGTGCGTGTTTCCTCTGTGTTTGTTGGTTTGTTTGTTGCTGCTGAGCAGCACTCGCAGCCCTATATCGTTCCCATTTGGACATAACCTCGGCAATTTTCTCCTCTGGAACTAGCGAACGGTCAGACGAGCCAAGAACCTCATAGATTGCGTATCCTGTTGAAATGAAATATAAAAATGATTGATTGTATTATCTGACAGGGTCAAGTGAAAAAACAACTTTGATTTGATTTGAATGAAAACCTTTGGCAGATTGTTCAAGGCCAATTTTTGCCTTGATGATTTCCATGACATCCCTGGCAGTGGCAGATGGATGGAATTCAACCGCGTGGTACTGTCCGTCCATAAAATGGAATCTCGCGTATATAGGTCTTCGGTTGATGGTGCACATTATTTCTTCCCTACTCGGTGGCCACTGTCTCCTTCTAGTGCCTTGTGTTTTGTACAAACACTTCTCCGCGAATCTCGCATACTTTCCTTCCTCAGTGACATAATCACTTGAACATCTCTTCAAATGGGCAATTAAATACTTTCTTACAATCTTTTGCGGTGGAAGAATGACCGAACAGGCCAGAGAAAGGAGAGCCCAATGACGTAGATTGACTCGACTGTTTGGATCTGGATGATCAGTTGTCTGTTTGATGAGTTGAAGATAAAGTTCTCCAAGAAGACCATCTTTTCTCATACATCGGTCCATTACTGTCTGAATGAGATTCACATGCTCATCTTCTATCCTTCTTACTGTATCTCCGTTCTGTCCCAAGCCAGCATACTGCAGAATCAACTGGAAAACTGACAGTGCAATCTGTTCCTCGGCATCCGGCAGCTTTAACAAACTCTGAGAAATGTTTTGCCTGCTGAATGCCCAGTAGCCATAATGAAAGCCCTTGTAAGTTTCACCGTGATCTGTCGCATTACCACCCCCACCACTGCCACCGTGCTCCTGTCTTAGTTTTTCGATTCTGTGCTTCGAGAGTCTGCGCAACGTGTTTCGTATGAAGCCTCCACCGGTATCTTGTGGCTTGCGTAAAATTTCCGAATCTACTAATGTCCTTCGACAGTTGACCAAATTATGATAGAGTCTAATTCTGTCCTCGTTGGTCATGCCTTTGACCTTCTTTGTCGGTACTTCGTTGTCGGTGATCCAACCAGCAAGGGCTGGACAATAACTCACAATCAAACTTCCGATTTCTGTTTTCTGATGTGTCTCAAACACATAACACTTGTGCGAACTGTCCGGATTGTGACGCAGCAACGATATCGTTATAAAAGAATCGCTTGGATCAAGCATGATGCTCTCTACGTCGTGGTAGTTGTATTCAACTAGGACAAATTTGTCCTCCGGCTTGATGAGCATGAATCCTTCGCTATGGATACCAAGGATCAATTCGTTTCCATAAGACCAGTAACCTCTGTAAGTCACGTTAAACATGGTGGTCCCGTACATTGGATATTGCATCACACACGACAAGTATAGCACCTTAGCAGTCAGCTCCGAACGTCCTGCTCCGTATTCTCGATGTGCCTGAGCAATTATTGGCACCCACACGTCATCTCCTCGGGCACGACTTATCCGGTAGGGAAGAAAAGTGTCCACTTCACTGTAGTAATCGAGACGATCATTGTCTTTTGGATCACCGAGCATCACCTGAGCTTGCAACCCGGCCAACTGTAGGGCTACCTTTTCTGACACAGGAAAGTTGTCACACTAGAAAAAAAAAAAAAACAACATCATCATCATCATTATTATTATACATTTCTATGTACCTAATCTTCCGATTATGCATATCATTTGTATACCTTGACAATGTTGTAAACAGCTTGGGCATACAACATGTTAACTTCCACAGGATCCTGCGAAAGTTCTCTCGTATTTCGAAACAATCTCCTTTTGAAGATGAATCTGTTATCTCCACTACCGAGGGTTGGATTATTACCTCGTCTGAGAGTTGAGAAACCAGTCTGAGACATGTTCAACTTGCATTGTTTCCTACAATGAACATATTATTATTATTATTATCATTATTATTATTATTATTATTATTGTTGTTGTTTCATTTATTTATTTTACTATTGCAAAACAGTTCGGTTTTTGGATTCGTGTTTAACAAAAACGCTCTACCTAGAGCTGAAAATCCGACCTGATTTGAATGATTTATCAGCCGCGTTATTTATATTTATTATATGATTATTTTGATATGATTATAATGATTATTAATAGATCTTACATCTCCCATGCTGCAATGACATCGTACAAATAATCATGAGCTCTAACATGTTCTTCGCCGTCTGGTCGACATTGATATATGGCCCAACCTTCGAGAGATCTAAGACCCAACTTTTCAGCAAGTTTTGCAACTGCATCTGAAGCCGTGTCAGTTGGGTGAACGTCAATTGCCTTAGTTCTACCATCCAAAAAGAAGAAGCGACAAACTATGGTTCCTAATCTACGCATGGCAGCAATTTCAACCGTCGAGGGTGGTAATTGTCTGCAGGAGACCTTGGTATTTTTGCAATTATCCACACACCATTGGACATACTGCCGAAGTTTACCTTCCAATGCCAAGTTCTTTTTTAAAAATGACATAAAGTACTTGTACAGGAGTTTGCTTGGTTGGAAAGCAACTATAGCCAGGCAGAGTAAAAGCCAAATTCGTTCGGACCACTCCGAATTGGGATTGTTGGTCGATTGTCTCATACATTGAACTAAAATTTCGTCACGTAATTCTTCTCGCTCTATTCCGTAACCAATTATTGTCTGAATAGCAGATATCTCTTGTTCCGGTTTCATCTCACCTCGCAAATATTTGCACAAGTCCTAGAAATAATCAAATAAACACTTTCATTGAATGATTGCTTCATTTATTTATGACATAGACAGATGATGTGACTTACCCTAAATACGGAACAAGCAACATTAACATTGTCCGGATCATACATATGAATGTGCGAGTTGGGAATCGTTGAACCCTTGTAATAAGTGACCATCTCATACTTGGGCACAAATTCCATACTTTTACCCCGTGATTTTCTTGTCAGAGTAGCCATAATGGTGCCCTCCGGCGATCTTTCGTGACTGTTGAAATAATTTTGTGCAAATTCGACAATATCATGATAAGTAGTGGTCGTTGTTTCACCCTCTGCGACTTCCTTTTTCTCTTCCAATTCCATCAGCTTCTTTTCTACTCGGAACTTGCGTCTTTGTTCGCGTAGTTCTGGTTGATCACGTACCTGCTGCTGCTGCTGCTGCTGCTGCTGTTGTTCCTTTGGTAGTGCAGTTGCTGTCGTTGCTGCCGGGGGCGGCAGAGACGCCATTGCCTCTTGTGCATATTGTTTTGGTGGTTGGATAATGTGATTGTTTCGTGATTCTATTAAAGGTTCTTTGGTAAGAGTAACATCGTTTCCATTGATTGTGTGATTAGTAGTGGTGGTGCCATTCATCGTGGTTGCTGAACCATTTTCATCACGAGGTTTCACCGACTCGTAGATGGGTTCCCCGTTCATGTCCAAGCGAGAGCGCCTTTGAGTTCCGTTGCTGACGGCTGCTGCTGCTGCTGCTGCTGCTGCTGCTGTATTGTTCATCATAATTACTGGGTGGAGGGGGAGGTGGCGGCGGTGGCTCTGTTGGTTCCGGAAGACTTGGCTGCTTTGAACCCAAAACCTTTGAACGCTCCTCCATCTTTGTCTCAATCGACTTTGACGCCTTTAGTTTGAGTTCTTCTTGAATCACTGTCTCCAACTCGACATCTAGATCCTCCACCAGCTCATTCATCTTCTCACCGATCTCTTCGAGGATCTGATTACTCTTGGTAGACTGGACATCCGACAAGAATGAAAAAAGATTATCAAGGTCGACCGACTGCACCTCAGTTGTTGCTTGAATTTTTGAGTTAAGCTGCTCGGCTATTTGAGACAAGGCTGCAATTTCCTCTTGCGCTTTTCTGCAATTAAATTTAATCTTATTAAACAACTTGATCGGAAGACCACACGCAAGTTAAAGATTACGATAGCTGTTAGATTTAGGTTACAGTTAGAATATTCGATATTATAAGATTCTACAGTGCAGCTTTAGAGAACGCGTTGTAAATTTTTTTTTTAATTTGATGACTTTGAAACTTTTTTCCCGTATATACTCTTAAATAGTGTACATATATTATTATATACATAAACTAAACTACAATAACGATGATATGGGCGCGATGGTTGTATGAGTCGTGTTTTTACACTTACCCCGTTTCCATTCCAACAATACCGTTGTATTGCATGCTATAAGACAAACAAGTCGTTAAAATAAATGTTGCAAAGAGCAAACAAAAAAAGAAATGAATCCGCGATGATTTATGAAATGTATATTGTTATTGCAAATATAGTGAAAACTATTATTAATATTAGTATTACACTGACCTCTGACTTTGCTCGAGTGCTTGTTTATCCTCGATCGCTTTTCTTTCTTGTTCGATGCGCTCTCTCTTTCTCATTTCTTCATCGACACGTCTCATTTCGCGCAATGCCACAGCAACCTCTCTGGCAAAAACACCTCGCAAATGAGATTGTATGACGATCGCGGCTCTTCGCTTTCGAATGAACAAGATTCGCAGCTTCCATCCACGATACGCGTGCTGTATCTTTAACGTAGCATCTCTGATACGCTTATATTCTGCAACAAAGAGAAAATATGGTTAATCATATAGTGTGATGGATATATAATTGGCAAGACAAGACAAGATTGCTTACCCCGGCGAGAAACAAACGCCCTCCAAACTTTTTGTATTACAATGGCGTTTGTTGTAATAAGAGTGTTTCTGGCATCTTCCATAGGTTCATGAACGCATCTTCGAAGAAAGACCTTTGATTTGCCAATTTGCCATTCCGATGCAGGAAAGTTGATAGCTTGCATGATGAATTTAATCTGTTCGATTGAGTCTTTGGTGGTGAGTTTTGTCTTGACTAGACAATAATATCTCTCGATGAATTCAGAAAACTTGATGTGTACCGGATATCCTTCTTTTCGAATCCGAATAATGTCCAACATGCCGAGGTACTTGAGCTGATCAAGAACCAGCTTCTCATCATAGTGATTCGCTATTTTGTTCGAATTAGGCTTGATGCAACGCACATACCAGGGAGTAGTTGCTTGCAGGACATCGACTAGAGCTTGCAGCTGATGCCTAAATGAATCGCAAAGCGTTGGCTTGCCTTTCGACGTGCCACGTGACATTGTTGTTGCATTATTCGTACGACCAAACATGCAACTCAGAAGGTCTTGGTAAACGCTGATTTCCTGTACGAATTCATTCGTGCTCCGAGACATGAAATCAAATAATACGTCCTGCTGAACGTCACGGTTTTTCTCAACGAAGCCCGCGACAGCATAGTTGACACAGCCAGCATAGTGTTTGAGACCAAAAGCTTTTTCCCATTGCCTTCGATCGTCACCTTTCACGTAGCAACAGTGTGTCTCAAATTCCGAATGTAGATTATTGATATACGCTAAATCAGAACCTTTAGGCATGTGACACTGCTCGGTTAAAAGTTTGAGAACGCATCGCGGTGCTTTTTCTATTAGTTCGAGGCACTGGGTGTTATCGGTGAATGTAATGTGCGAATATTGAATTTCTTCCTGCCGATACTGCAACGAATTGTTCAAAAAGGATTAATTGATTGATGATCATATGATAGATATATATATATATATATATCACTGCTGTCTATCAAAGTAACATAGATATATACATATATGTATAACAGACATACCAGTTCTTGTTCCAGAGCAAAGACATAGTGATTGAAAAACTTGTGGAGCTTTTCATTGGTGTAATTGATACAAAGTTGTTCAAAACTGTTGACAGTGAAATTTTCAAAGCCAAAAATATCCAAGACACCCAAAAAACGGGATATATCTTGACCGGGGTTGGTACAATTGTTCATATGATTAATGAGCCAAGTAAACGTTCTTGAATATAAAGCTTTAGCCATAGCATGACGATTTTCACGAGCCTCCTGAACCTTGAGCGGTATCTCTGTAATATTGCCTCGGACGTTGATTTGCCTCTCTAGAACAACTCGTGTAAGATCCTCGACTTGAAGGCCCAAGAGAGGCGCCACAACCGTTGAAATGATTTGTTCATCTTGGTTGGTCAAAACACACTTTTCACCGTCGACATCTTCAAAGCTCAAATTACCCAACCATAAGACGGCAGAGAGCACCCGAAAGATGCCCTCGCACATTTCCGCTGGTACTTGTAGAACATTGAAAGCCAGCCTCAGCGAATCAAACTTTTTAGTCTCAGACACGCCGTCAATTTTAATGCAACCCGACTGGTTCAAATACTTGTAGTGGCTCGCAGGTTGGAGTTTATACTGCTCAGCAAATTCTTTATCTCGATTTGCGTGCTCCACGAGCTGATAAAATACGTGATAATTGCGCTCTTGTGCACTTTGAAAAGTGATTCGACTCTGCTCTAACAGATAATCCTGGATGATGCAGCCTTTGATGTTCCATTTATTGTCAAAACAAACCTGCATAAATTTACCGAAACGGGAACTGTTGTCGTTTCGTACAGTTTTTGCGTTGCCTACAAAATGTCAAACAATTAATCGATAAATCTATGTAAATGTGATTGTTCTTTTTCAGCATTGTTACTGACTGACTAACCGAAAGCTTCCAAGATGGTGTTAGCCTCGAGGATCTGTTGTTCCACCCAGGTGTCCACGTTGTTGGTAACCGAACAGAGATACTGCAGAATAAATTTGGTTGTTTCCGTTTTGCCAGCACCGCTCTCGCCTGATATCACACAAGACTGATTGCTATCGGTGCCTTGCAACGAATGGTACGCCGCTTCTGCCAAAGCAAATACATGCGGCTCTAATGCACCCATCTTCTCTCCATGATATCGTTTCACATATTCCTACAAACCAATTATATCAATTATTAACACATTTTTATATCAATATCAAACAAAATGAATCGTCACTCATTTGAATCAACGGTTCAAATTCAATTATCCTCACAACTAACAAGCTCAAGTTGTAGTATAAGAATGCGCCCCCAATTGTCTTTCACGCTCGTTTTGTCTTGGTTGCGTTTTTTTTTTTTTTTTTTTGCATATAGTAAGCTTGAGCCCTCTTCTCTTAAGAGTTTTACACGCATACGTGCAAACGCTTCGCTCAAATTCTAAGGGCTGCTACATCACTCAGTGGCCTATTTCCTTAGTGGGTCATCCTCGTTAACACCGACGCTTGTCGATTCGTCTTGTCAACAATTTCAAACAGATAAATCTTATTCGTTCATATCAACATGACGCGCTTTAGTTTCATTAACCCTGTGGGGTTAGACAATCAGATCAACTCGCGTGATTCAGCTATATTCATCTATCTATGTCATACGCTTTTTTTTCATAATCTTTATATTAAAAAAAAAAAAAAAAAAAAAAACAAATACATCATAGTTGAGAGACCAATTGATCTTAATCTGCACTTGCAAATATCACACTTTCTCTATTGATACCACATTATCCTAGATATATAAATAGGCCAATTCTATTTGTTTTATCTCTAATAAGAATAATGAATCATTCGTTCAAACAAAATGAAACATTTTTTAATTTTGATTAAGTTTATTTGCCATGAAGGAATATTGTGTGCCAGTTAAGAGAGAGAGAAAATGATGACAAGTGAGTTAACTGCGAATGCACGCTGCTTGGATCAATACCCGGGGCGTTCACCACCATCAGGAGCCATATCGCACCGCGTCGCGTTTCAACATCGTTTCAGTTCTTCTTCTTCGCTTAAAAAAATCAAATTAATCGCTTTATAATCAATTATGTGGTAATGGGTGTCGTTTTATTCAAAGCGTTCAGTATTCCATAGCCATGCTACTTCCGCTCAACATGATCATGACAGTCAACTCAAACACCTTAATAGTAACCAACTATACTTTAGTCACAGATTACTTATACAAATAAAATCATCAATCCAATTTTCAATAGACAAGAAATATTATTCAATAAAATACACATAGTTTTATTGTATCATTATTTGTATGACCCTTTCTTTGAATTAATTTAATAATTAGATCGCATCGGAGCGTATGCAAAAGTGCTGATACGTAAACGTCAGGCATAATGCAGTTATTCATTCCACAGAGTTCAACGCTCTGATGAAATGGAATGAAAAATCAAATGTTGAAATCACATCGTTCACAATATTATATTTAGTTATAATAATCAAATTTGTTAACTTACCACAGTATATATGTCGACTTCTTTATATGGATTCACAGCCACAAGAATAGATCCTGTATAAGTCTAGAATTCAATTGAATATATTTAAGGATAATACTAATTAAATGTAAAAAAAAAAAAAAAAAGTTTGGGCATGATGTTTAGCGGGCTACCCTCATTTTATACGCTCTCATACAAATGCACTTGTATATTGTTAGGGTGAATGCATTGGTCGAACAATGACTCATAGATGCCGCTACAACCAGCGATTTTACATGACGCAAATGCAAGGGATGAATGTACCGTTTTTTCTCAGCATATTGACCGAACTTTCAAATCCAACGAATACCATTGCAAAAGTCAACAAGTTCTTGATGCTATGTACTTAATTTCTATTAAGAATGATTAAAACTAAACTTGTAATGTTTTATTAACTTGAAAGATGTGCGTGAAGATGATATTCTTGACGACTCTTTATGATGATAGGACAATCACGATACTCTTTAGACGACCTCTTTTGTGTGTTGATGAAATATGAGGAAGTTGCTGCTCAAGACAATTGGTGTCGTCAATCTTCAACATGCACGCAATCTCGTGACATTTTCTATTTGCAATTATTTTGTTTGATATTACATTTGGGTCATCATTTGAAAAATGTATGATCTGAATGCGGGTCATCATAAAAAAGCTAAACACTTGCTTTTTTGCTTCTATTTAACGAGTAAAAAAATACCGTTATATGAAGCCTTGAACCTGGTACACACAATTAAATCCAAAATGCATCCTCATTCTACCAATAACATTTATCGTCGTTACTTTTGGATGGTATAGATATATAGAGCGCGCCAGCCAGCTGACTAGGGATGGTCGCCATGGTGACCCGACCAACCAACCCGGGAGCGACGCCCCACTTTATTTTCTTACAAGATAAATGTATATATACATTGATTTACATTTCATCATGAATTTATTATTTATTATTCAAATGAACATTTTTTAATATATTCTCAAAGTATAAAAATGTTGAATGTAAAAATCTACGCGGATATAAGTATAATATAGGAGAGCTGTGAGAGCGCGCGCAAAAACGAGTAACTGGGTTGTACAAATATGGCTTCTATTTAGGTATGTAGTCTTATTCAAAAGGATACATATATCTCGTCCCTGTTATAGCGGACTTGTAGATTTCGGTTGATCCCTTTTTCGTCGATGTCGCTTATCACTGTCATATCTGGCACCCCGTGCTCCGGGCTTGTACCTGAAACAATACATTTATTTATCTTCTTTTTATTTCGGCATTATTTTCACAAAAAGCATGCCAATGCAACCTTTCAGTTATTGCATGCACATCAGATACAATATATCTGATGAGTGATGTAGTACATGTAAATCCTACTATACACCACGTAACTCCTTTTTCCTATGTGCCACAGATATTATAAAACAAAATTACGATCTGATGATTTCGCTGTTCAACAATGTTGCATTAATCATATTCAAAGAAAATTGTATACAAAAATATACAAACTTCTTTAATAATATTTCAAATTCATGATTTGTTTTCAAAGTCATAAAAACACTCAACATAATGTTTGGTTCAAAGAAAATTCTATAGTTTTATTTTCATTCTGTATAAATAATAAACTTTTGAGTTCTAAAAATAAAAAATAAGCAAATTATTGAAATTGAATGTTATTTTGAGTGATGTTGTTGTTGGATTCTTTGTTGGAAACGTTTAAAAACATCATCGTTCCTCATATATACACTCACACACACACACACACACATACAAAAGAGGCAGATGGAATGGACTGGTGGGGGAAGCTTACGAACTTGTTAATACCGGTAGTTGGCTGTTGGTCTCAAAATGTTGTTTTGATCACAGAATAGCTGGAACATTTCTATGATTGTCACAGTACACTCGTTTTCAGGGTTCTGAGAATCTTGATTATTGCAGTGAATGATTGTTTCAAAGAAACGACTTTTTAAATTCTAACCTAGCAATTGAAATTGCACAAACGTTCACAAAGATGGAGGTTGAAATGGTTGAGCCTATGGAAGTGGACGAATTTGCAGACATATTTTGTAAGTCCGACTTGGATTTTAAATCAAAAATCCAAGTGTTCGAGGTAAGACTATCCTTTGAATATTTTGTTTTGTTTTTTGTTTGTTCTGTTGGACAAAAAATACTTTTGCTTATAGACGGAGTTGAGTGAACATTCCAAGGTGAGAGATGTCAACAATACAAAAAATGCAACTGAAGACAAAATTGATAAAGAAAATTTGGAAGAAGAAAAACTGATGCTGAGAGCTAAACGATTTAACCTGACTGTTGATATGATGAACAACAACCATAATAATAATGAGCCATCGGTGTTGAAATCAGAGGATCTGTATTTTCGATTTCAGCAATTGGCAAACAGATATGGAAATAAGAAGCGTGAAGCCTTTCTCACCGGTATCGACATTTTCAGTGATGAAGAAAAACGAAAAAAGGCAGAAAGAGCCAAACGATTTGGCTTGGATAACAAAGTGGATGATGCATCGCAAAAAAAAGAAGAGTTGTATTCCAGGTTAGTATTCGTGAGCATATGATAATTATTGTTAATAGGTGCTTAATATAAATAAATTGTTTCATTCTATCATATATTGTTTGATTTATTCAAAATAGTTTGGGAATAAATGAGAATGCTGAAAGTTTTCAAAACCTTCGACTCAATACTGTCCACATGAGAGGAACAAACGCCATGACCACAGATGATGTATTTAAATATTTCAAATATTACACTCCTTCAGCCATTGAGTGGATAAATGACGAATCATGTGAGTATCTGATAATATGTAACAATAACAACAACGTTGAATGTCTCTTTTATTTTAGGCAATGTTGTATGGTTAGATGCAATAACAGCAGCTCGTGCTTTGAAAGGTCTTTCAAAAAGAATACTAGGTCTTGATGCATATAAAACAATGCAAACTAATGTGTTTGATCATGAGCCTGTCGACGATGTTAACTTGAATGATCAATTTGAGGATCAAAATGGTATCCATGTCCAAGACATAAATCATCAAATACCTCCTGGCTATTGGAGAAAAGGCGTTGATTATGGAGCATACTCCCGAAGCATACTCTTACGCTTTGCAACTAACAACGACAAGAAGACATCCTACTTGGACCGAGTTACCAAAAACAAAACATTACCAGCTAAAAATCAACAACGTTACAAGAGCAAATGTTTATATAATAATAAAGACAGTCATGTATCTGCTATCAAGAGAAAAAGTCAGTGGACGGATTTGGATGATGTTGATAAAGATTCTGCGTATTACAAAAGGAACGCTCAAAAGAAAGTTGTATACACCAATTTTGATGATGATGATGATGATGATGAAGAGGAGAAGGGGGAGTGGGAGGAAGAAGAGGAGCATCAGCACGAGACAGATGATTACGTTTCGTACAAAAGAAACCCAAAGTCAAAGCGATGCTTCAATATGAAAGATCGTTTAGGTTACAAAACTACTTCTCATCAAAATTGGTCTAATATCGAGGATGAACTTGAGGATTATGGCATGCAACAGACAAATACAAGGTTACATTACATTAAATTTTTTTGATCATATTTACAAGTATATAAAAAATAATGATAATAATAATAATAATGTTGAATAAATTTGCAGGTTCCTCTCCAAAGATGATTTGAGACACAAGATCTCAAGCCAACCAAAGTCCCAGCTGAATTATTACGATTAAAATCATGTACTACTTCAGATACATACATTCAAACTTTTACTTCAGTTCAAAGTATATCTTTTACAAGGGTATTATTATTTTTGTTTAATTATAGCTATAATACATTAATTTGTAATCTAAGAATATATATATATATATATATTTTTTTTTTTTTCGTTAATTGTGTTTCGATTTAGCGAATCATAAATATTCAATGTGAATTGAAAAATAGACAAACAATCATAGAATATTATAATTGACAGACAGAGATTTTAAAGTTATCCAAATGTAAAACATGTATGAAAATAAAACTTTTGATTTGATGAAATCTTGAAAAGTATATCTTAATTCGAAATCTTATAACATGCAACTAAAAATTAAGAATAATAATAATTGAATTGCATAGTTCGATTGTAGAATTAAAAAAATAAAAGATGAATTATAACATATGTAAAATTGAGCATGTGAAGAAGCAATTAGAGGGACAAATGATCGATAAGCAGGCTGTCAAAACGCCGCGATAAATCTAAGACTTGCGAGAAAATAGGGAAGGATACATTTTTCTCTTAAGCTAACGTAATAGCTATTTGTATTGGGTTTAAAAAAACGATTAATCCGCGAGAATTGGAAATGATCGATTGGATATGAGTTGGAGTAGGACAAACAATGAGCAAAGAAACCTTTGCAAATCCTTCGAGTCAAGTGCAGGTGCAAACTATCAGCCAATCACCTGCTTACGCCTCTTTGCAGCTGCTGCACTGATTTCGCCACGTGACTTAAACATGATGTGTCCTACATTTCGTCAATTTAATGTGGTTTTACTATTATTACCATGAACTTTTTATAAATGATGAAAAAAGCAAAGCAAAAATGTTTGCTGTACATTTTAATTATTCTTGACAAAGTCTTTTTTAACGTGACTTGACAAGTGCGATATTGCATTAGTAGAAGCACGCACGCACAAATTGCAGAATGTTTTCGAAAGAAAATAATCTCGCCGGAAAGAGAGAACACGCGACTAGAATTTGAGGTAGCAAAGCAAGGAAAGGGCGATTCCGTGCAGGTGGCTTTTAACCTCCTCTCTATGTATAGTGTTCACTTGATTGCGTAGAGGGCTGAGGCAAAAAATGAAACTCAAGTCAAGAGTTTATGATATTAACGTCATCAAACGACTAAAAAAGATCAAAATATTTGAGTCATTTCATTGTTTTGCCTCGAATTCATTATAAATGGTAAAACATGAACAAAACCGTATGCTAAATGCAACCAACATACATATACAGTATAATGTGATTTCATATTGCATTTTATAAATTAGTTGTAGTCAAATGATTAAGACAAAGATATTAAATATGTTAAATTGAACAAACTGTTTGACCTCTAATTCGATTCGATTGATTAAATATACACATTAAACATATTTCGAATTATTTATTTGTCAAAAAAAGTAAATAAGATGAATTGATTAATTTGTCGATGAAATTTGAAATTGAAAACAAAAGTTTGAAAATTGACAGTGTCTATTCGCACGACAGCATGACACCCGTTTACCCGTTTAACCGTGTCAGGTTTTTACCCGTGTGTAACTTGGGAGTAGCGGTATACCCGTGTGCCGGTGTAGGGGTAGTTTAGTTTACCTGTGGCCCGTGCGACTTTATTTACCCGTGTACCCAAGTTGATTCAATTTTTCAAAAACGTCGGTTAGTTTGCGAGTGTATTTAGTTTAATTTTAATAGTTTTCAATGCGAAAACATAAGGCCGCGCTTCAAAACACATGCGCGTCTTCTGCGCATGCGCGTGGTTTGATAAGCTCGCCAATCTACACGGGTAGGGGTGCAGTCACATCCGCGCTGCTGCCACGCATACAGTAGCGGTCGAACTTTAGGTCTACGCTTTTGCTCATACGTACTAATTTTTATTATAAGTATTTAATTTTTTTTTATTCAAAATTTTGTTCGGATTATACAGTAAAAAAAAAAAAA
>JAAMPD010001150.1:0-28966 GCA_025266255.1 Trissolcus basalis | reverse complement strand
TCTAGGGCGACGATTTAAACTCTGCTCTATTTTCAACATTTTGTTTTTATTTATTTATTTATTTATTTTTTTTTGATCTCAAGAGATAATACTTTTTTTACAGAGGTACCAAGCTTACAAGCACCACTGGTCCGATACTCGACTTCCGGTAGTTCTAGAGGTGACGCCCTACAGTCTGGACCAACTTGATCCCGCAACAAATGTTGTCCTGGCGAGTTACTGTTACAAAGATTTCGAGGGTCTGGTAACCATGAAGGACTACCCAAACGGTTTCCTTGTGGTCTGCGGTGGGTTTGGTCGACTGCACCTTTTCTCAAGTTTGCAGATGGAAGAAATCAAAAAGAAAGTTGTGGAGTCCGCTCAGAACCACCTGGGCATCACGATCCGTGTGCCCAAGGACTCTATCAAGTTCGAGAACTTTGTCGCCCAGCGCTTCGGCAAGTTCAGCAGCGACGAGCACATTACTAGCGTTTCGGAATTTACCGTGCAGAAGAACTCGACTCGCCACACCGAGCTCCAGAGGCGCACTTTGTGTCTCTCGGACACGTGTCTGCTCGAGCGGGATCCCCAGACGTACAACATCTGCACACTCAAACCACTCTCGGAGGTATTCGCACTGGTGCGGGACAATTTGAATCCCCAACTTTTTACCATCCAGTACTTCGACGGCCAGTCGAGAAGTTACATGGCGACTGATAGGGATTCCCTCCTGGCGTCGCTCTTGGATGGAGTACGCGCCTCGGGTAACAAGGACGTGCACGTCAAGATGTACCCGGTCACCAGGGGGCGCAGACTCGGCCCCCTGAATCTCATAGTCGAGGAAGAGGTGGAAATTTCTCATGTCAAGTTCCTGCAGCAGCCGCCAGGGAACAGATCCTTTGCTGAGATCCTTGAGAGATTCAACACCAACGTTCCTTACAGCGGCCTTCATTATTCCGTCACACAAGACGTAAGGATTGTTAATACAGACTGATCTGGGCGATTAAAAACATTTTTTTGTATCCTTTTTTTTCTGTATACCTTTTTTTTACTTGTTTCTGAAACTCTGATTTGAAGATTGGCTTTTAGATGCTTTATTTTCCTGACTGAAAGTACTAACATTTTAAATCTGTAAACATTTTCATTGCTAATCCAGGTCAGATCAGGCACCAACGAGACATTTTTTCAATGCAGGTTTCAGAAACGGTAGCCTGGACTGCTGCTACAATACAGGTCCAATTACATTCTGTGATAAATGCATACTTGCAGGGCCTGTTTACGGAGAACAAAGACAAAATAATCCTAGGTGCACTCAACGCCGTTGTGAGCAAGGACCTGGAAACCAACTCCGAGCTGGAGTCGCAGTTTCACGCGTTGCGTAGGCTCGTGGCTACCAAGGTCGGATTCACTGCGTTCACAACTCTGCCAGGATTCAGGGAAGCTATTGGTACCAAGGTGGTGAAAGCGTTGAAACGCCAGGACAGTGGGGTCACGCAGGCTGCGATCGATTGTATTTGTGCTCTCATGCAGCCTATGCACGACGATTGTGATCTGAGGCAAGAGCAGCTTAACAAAAGCAGCCTGCTTAGCAGCAACAAGTTCCTAGAAAGTTTGTTAGACATGTGGATCGCTCATGTTGTAAGTCAACGGAAAACTTTTTCTTTTGAATTGTTTTAAAATTTTATTGAAAGACTTTTTTATGAAATTTAATTTTTGTAATTTAATCTAATACAATTGGTGTATTCTTTACAGAATCACGGAACTGGAGCCTTGGTAGTATCAGCCATGCTTGATCTGCTGACCTTTGCCCTGTGCGTTCCTTACAGTGAAACCACAGACGGTAAGCATTTCGATAACCTCCTGGAGATGGTCGCTTCCAGAGGGAGGTCACTGTTCAAGCTCTTCCAACATCCGTCTCTGGCCATTGTAAAAGGAGCAGGGTTGATCATGAGAGCAATTATAGAGGAGGGAACTCCTGAGGTTGCTGCTAAGATGCAAGAACTGGCCCTGGCTGAAGGAGCCCTGCCACGTCATCTTCTGAACAGTTTATTCACTTCCGGAAGTGATGGCCGGGTGCTCACGCACAGACAACTGTGTCGTCACCTTGTAGGGCTCTGGGTCACGGGACATCCTACAGCAATGGGATTGTTAAAAAGAATCATGGTACAGGATATAATATTTTTTTGTACTGTAGTCAATAACTCGTTTTCATTAATATAAATGGAAAATATTAATTAATCATATTTTTTACAGCCAAGTGGATTGCTAAGTTACCTTAATTCAGATGAGAAGATTCCAGACTCATTTTTGGAAGAGGAACGACTGAACAATCGTGACAATCTGAAGATTGCGATAGACCATGCTTCAAGAAACAAAAAAAGTCCGCAATGGCAAGCTATTGAGCGCCGAGTGCGAATAGTTGAGAAGCATGTGGAGAACGCGTTGCAGCACTGGGGCGCTCGCGTCGGTATCGAGCGCCGCGAAAAGATCAAGGAACGGCCTATCGTCCTGCGCAAAAGGAGGGAACGAGTCAAGTCCGAGGAGAACTGGCGACTGTTTTACTACAAGTTCAATCAAGACCACGCTTTGCCTAATCTGATTTGGAACCACAAAACCAGGGAGGAACTGAGAACTGCATTGGAAAACGAGATTAGGTCGTTCACATCGGACAAAGATCTCTCAGGTGGTGCTCTGATCGCCTGGAATCACCGAGAATTTGAAGTGCAATACCAGTGTCTGTCAGACGAAGTCAAAATCGGAGACTATTACCTGAGACTGCTTTTAGAGAAGGATAGTCCAGACAGTCCAATTAGAAAATCGTAAGACTTTTGTTTCGAAAAATTAAATTAGTGTAAAATCATTATTCGAATTCTACAATTGTTTGTGATTTGCAGGTACGAATTTTTCAACGACTTATACCACAGATTCTTACTGACGACAAAAATTGAAATGAAGTGCCTTTGTTTGCAAGCAATGACGATAGTGTACGGTCGCTACTACGAGGACATCGGACCTTTCTCCGACACCAAGTACATCATTGGAATGCTGGAGCGCTGTACCGACAAGATGGAGCGTGACCGACTAGTTGAGTTCATCAACAAACTAATCCTCCACAGTCGAAACGTCAAAGAGATCATGGACCAAAATGGCGTTCGCACGTTGGTCGATTTGTTGACTCTCGCTCACCTGCACACGTCTCGAGCCGTCGTTCCCACACAGACCAACGTGATCGAGGCTGGGCCCAATATGGACCGAGTAGTAGAAAAAGAGTGGTATTATAACGACGGCGATCAGCGCAAGGGCCCCGTTAGTCTTGAAGAGCTTAAGGTGCTCTACAACTCACACCAGATCAGCCACAAGACGAAGGTGTGGGCGCAGGGACTCGACGGATGGCGAACAGTTTCTCAGGTTGCCCAGCTCAAATGGACGCTTGTTGCCAAAGGCACGCCAGTTATAAACGAGAGCGAACTCGCCACCTTGATTTTAAATATTCTAATCAAGATGTGCGAGTACTTTCCGAGCAGGGACACGGATAATGCTATCATCAGGCCACTGCCGAGAATCAAGAGAATGTTGTCAGACTTTCAGTGCTTGCCTCACATTGTCCAGCTGTTGTTGACCTTCGACCCCGTTCTTGTCGAAAGGGTCGCGACTCTTCTGTGTGAGATTATGAAGGATAATCCAGACATCTCGAAGATTTATATCACGGGAGTGTTCTATTTCATTCTCATGTACACTGGTTCCAACGTCCTGCCTGTAGCTAGGTTCTTGCAATTGACTCACACGAAACAGGCGTTCCGAGGAGATGATGTGAGAATTTTATCTTTATTTCAGAATGAAATTGTAGAAGTTAGATTTTAATCAAAAAAACTTTTTCAGAATAACGCAACGGATATTATGCAGAGGAGTATTCTGGGGCAACTCTTGCCAGACGCCATGGTTAGTTATTTGGAGAACCACGGAGCTGAGAAGTTTGCACAGATTTTCCTTGGCGATTTCGATACACCAGAGGCTATCTGGAATGCTGAAATGAGGCGTATGCTCATTGAGAAAGTTGCTGCCCATATTTCTGATTTCTCGCCAAGGCTCAGAAGCCACACGATGGCGAGATATCAGTACATTGCGATACCTGCTGTGCGGTACCCGCAGTTAGAGAAGGAACTGTTCTGCCAGATATTCTATTTGCGACATCTCTGCGATACTGTCAAGTTCCCCAATTGGCCAATACCAGAACCAGTATGTGACTGATAGAAAGTTACGAAATAATTTTAAGTTTGTCTAAGGTTCAGAATTTATCGCCTAATTTATTATTTATTTTCAGGTGAAACTTTTGAAAGACGTTTTGGATGCTTGGAAGAAAGAAGTGGAGAAGAAACCCCCGATAATGACAGTAGACGATGCGTATAAAGTTTTAGGATTACAGAGTGGAAAACAACATAACGAAGCGATTGTTCGCAAGTCGTATTACAAGTTGGCTCAGATGTACCATCCAGATAAAAATCCTCAAGGCAGAGTAAGAAAAATCACATTCAGTGAAATACTTATTCAATGAAAGAGAAAAATTGATATATATATATATTAAAATTTTACTCTGTAAATTTTTCGCAGGATAAATTTGAGGCAGTAAATCAAGCCTACGAGTTTCTCTGTAGCAGAAGTTGCTGGACCACAGACGGGCCAAACCCTGACAATATTGTCTTGATTCTGCGAACCCAGAGCATCCTCTTCCATAGGTACAAAGACGAGCTGCAACCTTACAAGTACGCTGGTTACCCTCAGCTTATTAAAACAATCAAACTCGAAACCGACGACGATCAGCTGTTCTCCAAGTCTGCACCCCTTCTTTCGGCTGCGAGCGAACTTGCCTACCACACTGTTCACTGTTCAGCTCTCAATGCCGAAGAACTCAGGCGCGAAGGCGGCCTTGAAGTTCTCCTCGAGGCTTACACAAGATGTGTATCTGTACTGAGCAAGTCGAGCAAACCGAACGACATTGCCGTACAGGTCTGCACACACATCACACGGTGTTTCGCAGTTGCTGGGGCCTTCAGAGGTTGCAGGGACAAGATCGTCGAGTTACCCCAACTGGTTAGGGATCTCTGCCGGGTTTTGCACTTCAAGGTAATATTTTATTTCCAACTATACAAACTCTATAGTATCGAAGAGAAGTAGTAATATAGTAATAATATAATATAATTTTTGTTTTTAAATTTCAGCATCTCACAAAATTGTGTTCCGTCGCCACTGAATGTGTCTCTTCTCTCGCAACTGACAGTGCTCTTCAAATGCAACTATTACAGTCAGGCGCCCTCTGGCACCTTCTTTTATTTATGTTCAATTACGATTACACGCTGGAAGAAGGAGGTGTGGAAAGAACTCAGGAAGACAACCGACAGGAAGTTGCCAACAATCTTGCCAAGCTCGCAGTGACAGCCTGTGCCAGGTTGGGAGGCTATGCCAAAGGAGATGATGCGACTCCGGTGAACCCGGTGACCGTCGCAGCGTTAGAGTGTCTTCTAAAACCGTACCTGGCACGTCGTCTGGGAGACGATCAACCGGAGGATATCCTAAAAACTCTAAATTCAAATTGCTCGAACCCGTACTTGATCTGGGACAATGGCACCAGAGCCGAGTTGCTGGAGTATCTTGAAAACAAGCGACAGGAAAAGCTTAATGGCTCAAGTGAATTTGAACACGATTTCAGTAACTTTGTGTACAGTGCACACAAAAATGAACTTGTCATAGGAGAAATTTTTGTTAGAGTTTACAACGAACAGCCAACGTTCCCGATTGAGGTAAAGTTTCATTTTTAAACTTCATTTTAATTAATTATTAGAATTGTATATTAACTATCAAAAACAATTTTTTATTACAGAATCCAAAAGGATTTACCTTGGAACTTCTTGAGTTCCTTACAAAGTCTTCGGAATATATCGCATCGCTTGGAAGTATCGCACTGTCGAAAAAAGATCAGGAGAAATTGAAGCATATAGTAATGGCTCTCGAGGCACTGAAGAATGTAATTAAAAACAATCCTGGCATAGAAATCCAGTGCATTGGTCATTTCCAACTGCTGTTCAAATTGCTTAGCTGCAGCAACCTGAAACCCATTCAAAAAGGTGCTCTGGAAGTTATCAATACCGTCACTAAGAGCCAGGAATGTGTCAGTGATATTGCTGCGAACGAAGTGATTGTTCATTTGCTGTTGTGTTTGAACAATCTCAAGGATTGTCAACTTTTGACCCTGGAGACTCTGTATGCTTTGATGAGTACAACTAAGATTGTAAAAGATGCTTTGAACAAAGGTGATTTTGTTTGTTCCAATAAAATTATCAAGTTCGTTGAAGAGCGACTAACCAATTGTCTGTGTTTCATTCTAGGTGCTGTGATTTATATACTCGATTTGTTCTGCAACTCAAATAACATCCAGGTTCGCGAGATGGCCGCGGAACTGCTCGCCAAAATGTCGTCTGATAAACTGGCTGGTCCGAAAGTCAAGCTGGATCTGTCCAAATTTTTGCCAAGGCTATTCAGCGAAGCCATCAGAGATAGTCCGAAGCAGTGCGTGCATATGTTTGAATCAAAGCAGGAGAATCCAGAGTTAATCTGGGACGATGAAACTAAAGCCAAAGTGTCGAGGATGGTTGCCGAATTGAAGGATGAGTAAGTAAATTATGATTTCCTCTATTCGTCTTTGTTTCAAAATAGTTAAGAACAATACAATATTTTTCTTTTCAGTCATTACAAAACTCAGAAAAGAAATCCAAATGCAGCCTTGAAGTTGCCGGATACTCAAAACAATATTGACATTGCCACGAATGAACCAGTGGTTGGAGGAGTTTATCTCAGGTTATTCGTTTCGAGTCCTGCATGGGCTCTAAGAAAACCAAAAGAGTTCTTGAGCGAGCTTATGGATACAACTTTGTCTCTAATGGCAAAGGAGAAAACTGATGTGAGCTTTTAAATTTCAATTTATAGTCTTAACAATTTTAAAAAGTTGGACAATATATTTTATACTTTTTTATAATTTTAGTCGGACATGTTGGAGCTGACGACTCAAGCGTTAGTTTGTCTGTTACAAGCCCAACCAAATTTGGCCGATCAGGTACCATCTTTAGGTCACATTCCCAGACTTTGTCGTCAAATGGCCATGCAGAATGGACAACCCCCAGTTTACAAAGCGGCTATATTGATATTACACCAACTAGCTGCAAGTGAGGTAATTAAGATAAGAAATTACAAAAATAGAAATAATTCCAAGAATCTTTTATATAAATAATTTTAATTTCAAATATCATTTGTTTGATTTTTGGTATAGATTTGTATATCATCGATCTGCGAAACTGAGTGCATCAACCCACTGAAACATGCAATGCAGTCAAGAAGGGACATGATTGCGGTAGCCTGTGAAACGCTCAATAGACTTTTCTCTACCAATGAGGATAGACTAATAAAACAGGCATGAAATTAATTCAGCCAATTAAATTCAACTTTCACTGTTACCAAGTAAAAGTGAAAATGTTATTTTATTTTTTTTAATATTTTTTGATTTGGAATGTTTTAGGCATTGGAAGCAGAAATGGTGCCGTATCTTCTGAACATCCTTGAGGGCCGCCTGGATATCCTTGAAAATCCAGCCATGACAAAAGCTCAAATCGTAAAAGCCTTAAAGGCAATGACCCGTAGTTTCACGCTTGGAGAAAAGGTCAATGCCATTCTTGAAAAATCATCCGTTTGGGCCGAGTATAAAGATCAGAGACACGATCTCTTTATTTCGAATACTCCCACGGCTAATTATTTAACTGGTATGATTAATTTTTTACTATTATTCTAAACTGTAATTTATATTAAATATGAATTAACCAATTGTTTTGGTTTTTAGGCACTCCAGTTTCGGCTGGATATTTGACCGCAGGACCCAGTGCAACGTTGCCTACGGGACCGCCTCCAATGGATAAGGAAGACATCCTGATAAACAGAAATGATAGTATCTGATACGGGTAACCAATGAAGAAGCAACATTTTTCTACCGCAGATTTTATATTTGCAGATCTTCCAAGATGTAACGTAGAAGAGAGCAAAAATTTGAAAATGAGAGAAAGTTTCTGTGATTCGACGCGTGTTTAAGAAATTGTCAACCATATCACTTAGAGTCGGGGCGCAAGTTTTGATACGTTTTTATCTCTGTACAAAAACAAATGTAAACTTGACGAAAAATTTTATTACTAAATCAAATAACCGGCCTTCATTTAAGACTCTAATCGGCGCGTCTTTTGGAATTGCATTTAGCGAGAGCCACACTTGAGTGCGATGACATTTTTATACCATACGATTGTGGACAAGTCCACTTTACAATTTTGTACAATAATCTTCACACGCTGTTACACAAGGGAAACAAACAAACAAAATGATAATTGCAATAACGCTCACGACTGATTTCCAGATTTTCGCATAGTCAGAGAATTTACAGAACCTCTCCACTGACAAGGTCACTCGAGTTGGTAAATTTAGTTCCCCCTTTGTTAAATTTTGTAACAAGTGTGCGAGGACGAGCCGACAAATTTTATTGTAGTTTTGTGAATAATTCTTTGTACATAGTACTTTTTCAACTACATTTATATATTGAAGTAAGCGTAGCAGATATAAGAATTCGTAATAGGAAATGCGTTGCATCTGGTGCACCCAAATGGAGCAATTCATTGATTGTGATAAGCGAGCTTGTACATTTTACTGAATAGATAACAAAAAAAAATGCAAAACTAATTTTATACTCATTCGTGAATTTATTTTTAACAATTTTTAATGGAATATGTTTGGGTGCTGCAAATGCGAGGCATCGCTTTCGTGATGTAATTATATTATTCATATTCACATATAGGCTATTTTATCTTTTATGAACAAAAAATAAATCACGAGGAATGAATTCTATACCTATCCAAGAAATCGCAGCGCTTGGTATATATAAATAAAATTAATATATTAATATTAGATTTTAAGCAAAGTGAAGAATATATTAATGTATTTATTAATACTATTGCAAATGTTATGAGAGATCACGATTCAAGTATCCACAATTGATAGAGGACAGTCATTGAATGAAAATAATGAATTAGTCGACAAAAGTTATTTTTACCACTTATTCTGTAATATAATTGAGAAAATAAAAGAGAATGTGAATTTAAATTTCTTGTAGTGAATCTCTATTCATATTTTATGTCTGATTAAATTTTGGTATATCTTATACAATCAAAAAATGAAGTTTTTTGAAGGGAAAATGTTTTTTGAATAAAATAGTCATGTTAAGTTTTTACAAAAATTATATTATAATTTTACAGATGAACATTTGTGAAGTTGTGAAGATGTGCCTTACGCGATGACTAAGATTGAAATATAACAAGTGTCATTTTTCATTTGAATTTGATCCGCATTGTCCTTTAGATGTTCCATTTATTTTGAGTAATTGGCATTGATGTAATGGTAAAGAAACACAAGGAAAAACAGGATCACTCCCAGAGCATTCGAGAAAATCGCTAGCTGGACGTCGGTGATCATCTGAAAAATACAAAACAAATCATCCTGTTAACTTTGAAATTACAATACCGTTTCTTTATATTGATACTTTGGCAGGTGCAATGTTCAAAATTAGAAAAAAACATTTACCTTGGTGACTTAAAAGCTTGTTGTCCGGTTACAAATCAACAATGACGTCTTATGCCAAAATTTGACACGTTGATGTTTTTTTGAGGTTATGTTAATCTGGCTCGGTAATCAAGGTGATGAATTGTAGAGGCGCTGTGAATACTGTTCTGTTGTCTGTTGTTGATGAGCTGTAAGACAGCATTTTCATCGAAAAAAAAGGAAATCTTGAATCTTTAAAAACAATACGAAGACAGCTTACTGACAATCAATAGAATATCTTAAAAACATTTCACTATCAAAGTGTTTATTTATCAATATTTATAATTTATTGAATAGATACTTATAAAAATTATTTTATAGTTTCATTGTCATAATGATATGTTAATTTATCATTCATTATTTATTATTATTCACTATTGAATCAAGATTATAAATAAATTTACATCTTGATTTGTAAATTTGTATCTAAAGCTAATTTGCGCGGTAAAACTGCAAAATGTTAAGTTGTAGGTGGCGCTAACGTACTTCATAAGAAAATGAAAACAGCTGATTCAGCTCCGACTGTCAAAAGTGTCAAACTTGTGCTATGTTTTAATTTGTTATCTCTCTTCTCATAAAATGAATGAAATATTATGAGAGAATAAGTATTTTTTATAATAATTGTATACGACGTTACTGAGGTAAGAAAGAATTTTTTTGTTTATAAACAATTGATTGTTTTGAAATATTATTCATCTGTTGAACATGTTTTAGGTAACTGCATAGAAAGTACAAAATGATTGAGGTGACAGCAAAATTAGTCAGGGGGACTGTATATTTTACTGGCGAACTAGTTGAGTGTCTGGTGACTTTTAGTAATCCGCATAATCCAAGCCATCAGATATCTCAAAGTCATGTGTAAGTTTGAACAAAGTTTAGACAACAATTTTAACCCATCATAGATAAATTTTACTTTGAATTTAATATCAAAACTATATTCAAGTGTTATTTTATATTTTATATATTTATTTAATTTATCGTTTCAATTTTTTCAGAGATGTCTTTGAAAGTTTAGCTTGGGCAAGTGCTCAAGTGCACTGTCAATGTTCCACCAACAGTAAAAGTGTCCTGTCCGAAAAAATAAATAGCAGCACCAGAACTGTTGCTGTCAATGCAGGTTTGTTATCGAATTCAATCATACAATTGTTATTTTTATACCAAAGAATTTTTGCAAATACATCATTTACACCAATCATTTCATTTTATATACTTTTTTCTCGTTGTTCAGACACGACATTTGCTCCATGGCAACACGATAATGGGCACGCAGTATTAAATACCAAACCTAAAATACTTTTTTGTGATTTAAAATTATCACCTGGGGAAAGTAAAACATGTGAGTAAACTTAATAATAAAAAGATAAATAAAGTGACAGAAGAAACCTGTTGAAGAATATGAATACTGATGTTTGAATATTGCAGATATGTATCGAGAAACCATTCCTAGTGACGCTCCTCCGTCTTACCGAGGTCAGGCAGTGAAATATTCCTATAAAATAACCGTCGGTACACAGCGGGTGAATTCGGCGATTAAACTTCTCCGCATTCCATTCCGGGTGTTATCTTTGAGTGGTAGGTTTAATAAGAGTAATTGGAATAATTGTGACACCTTTGGGTGAATTTGTCACTCAAATAACTGTAGTTTTATGCAAAATAAAATTTGTCTGTTCAGTTTAAATTGAATAAACCAAAATAAAATAAACTTGTTAACGTATAAATTTGATGTCACAATTATTCCTCTGACATAAATACCAAAATTGTATCTGCATATAATGCGAGTGTCAAGAATGAATAACCAGGTATAGGAATTAATTTCATTTTCATTATACTTGTTTCAGAATTGCCGGAAATAACAACGTGTAACGACAGCATTGATTTAAGTCCAAACAACCCATTTTTAGAGACCCAATACCGTGAAACTCCCTTGGACGTTGCTCTGCAAGCTCTTCAGGTATTTAATACAATAATATATATTAAATACAACATAGCGAAGGGTCGTAACTGATGTTGTGAAACTTTCAGAACCTAACTGCCAGAAGGAGTCCAAATTTCTACAACATAACAAACAGCCGAGGTAGAGTGGTGAGATTTTGCATATTCAAAAATTCGTACAAACTCGGCGAGGACATTGTCGGGACGTTTGATTTTTCGTGCGCAACAGTTTCATGTGTGCAACTGTCGGTTTCGTTGCAATCGGAGGAGCACGTTTGCGAGGACTATCGGCGATCGAAGAGTGGCTCGCAGACACTCGTGAGTTACAACAAACACCACGAGGTCTGTCTCGGACTCAAGTATTCGCAACTGGTGCTGCCAATACCACTTCACGTGACCCCGGACTTTGCCACTGATTTGGTCAGTTTAAAGTGGCGGCTGCATTTCGAGTTTGTCACGACGGCTAAATTGATTGAAACTCCGGACCAACAGACGCAAACTTGGCGCGGTCCTGCCACGCTCGAAGTTGAAACTATGATCTGGGATTTACCGCTGCACATCCATCCGACGACTACTCCGCCCAATACGGCGCAACAAACAAAATACAACATTGTTATTTAAATTTCCTATTTTATTGTTCAGTTCGGAAACTAGATTGATTGAGAATAATAATTTTATTGAATCACATGTTTGAATGAAATGCATTTGTCGAGTTGGTTTTGGTAATCAGTTGCGATTATCGTAACGAAATTGATTGGAATCGTGTTCCTGATGAAAGCGTGAGGTCAAAGTAGGTGGAGCCGCCGTTGGGTGGTGAACATACGGGACGTGGCAGTCATAACGATAGTATGCGAATGATTCCCATCTGCCTGGATGTTGAACATCAAACGAACCAGTGCTCGCCGACGAAGAGCCGTAATAATTTTGACGCTCGCTGATGTTCGGTAGATAAGCGTACTGCGGCTCCAACAGGCTTTGCAAATGTCTTATGTACGTTATTGCGTGCCTCAGCGACTCGATTTTCGATAACTTTTTCCCTGGGGGTTTGCAGATCGGCAGTTTCGACCGCAGCAGTTCAAAAGCTCGGTTCATGTCGCGCATCCGAGTTCTTTCCCTGTCGCAAGCGGATTTTTTGAATCTGTAACAGACGAATGTGCAAAAATAATAAAACTCTGAATAATATTTTGCATAAATTTCAAGTTTTGTCAATTACTTTTTATTTACTATTAATCATTCTATTCGATAATTCAAACTGTTAAAAATTTAAAAAAAGTGACAATCACGAAGAATGTCAAAACATGTAAATAATCCATCCATAAAGTAAAAACATTGATTTTTCGGCAATCGAAACAAAATTATTGATTTTATATTAAAAACCGACTCAAATAGTTGTCAATCAAAAATGAAGTTGAAGAAAAGTATCAAAGGTATGACTTTTTATCTAATATAATAAATCATTGTAATTCAATAGAAATTGGTTTTTAATCTTTGACACAGTAAACATTGATTTTCATATTATATAATTGATTATCACAATTAAATGATGTGTATTATAGTTCTTGTAAATGTTAAAGAGAAAAATGACCTCTGATTGATGATTCATACACGTTGAGTAAAATACACTAAGCGCATAAATAGAAAACGAAAAAAAAAGGTAATGATTAAATTAGGTTTTCAAGTAGACAGTTCCAAGTACTTTGAGCAACCATTGATACATCGGCGCAGAATTATGTCGGTGATGCAATTACTGCCTGGAACTCTCAAAATCGATGGGAGAAGAAAAGTGTACCCCGATCAGCGATCAGTCGAATTAGCCGATGCTGTGCTTTATTCGCGTCCATCCAATTCGAAACATAATTTACGATCAAAGCAGCCAGTGCCGGATAAGGAAGATCTTAAAGTTTTACCTTTGCAAAATGAATTAAATCAGAATCTCACAGGTACAAACGAAGAGGAAAAATCACAGTGCGATGAAGAAGAATTCGAGCAGGTCCAGTTGTGTAACACACTAGACGTGTCACAAATTCAAAACTCTGAAGATAAAACTAATCAAGTGGATGGTATAGGAGGTACACTTTTTACTATGATTTTTTCTGTTTTTGTAAAAATAAATTTGCTTGCATGTGGCTTCAAAACAAATAAAAAAATTTTTTTTCCAGACACTGTTTGTGATCAAAGACAATCGTGGTGGGAAGAAAGCACTATAGGAAAATTTTGTATGTTCTTGACTTACTCCCTGTTAGGTAAAACTTTTTGCATGATTCAAAAACTTTTTTTTTAACACAAGAGAATTATGTACAGATTATTTTTATTTTAGGACCTGCTGAGGAAGAAAAGGAAATGCACGCTTGAGAGATGAAATAAAAATTTGGTTTCCGTGGCAGATAAAATAAAAGAGTGAATGTTCTATTCAAGCAGTAGACAGGTACAAAAATCTCCTTACCTCGTTCTGTTTGCGACGGTTCGCGCTGAATAGGTTTTATATTAGTTTCGTGAAATATCTCCAGATGCGAATGCGGACCAATAATTTCCGGCTCTGGAACTCTTATGACTAGGACATCTTCAGGATTTGGTGATGGCATTTCATAATCGGATGTTTGCCAACGTTTTCGCAAAGATTGTCGTCGGTTCGTGATGCATTGAACTACTTTCAAATACAATTTTCAGCCAACAAAATTATAATCTCTTTCTGATCAATCAAATTGAATTCAAATAAAACAGATCATTAACTATTAAATTTCAGTACCTGTCGGCTGATCCATAACGCACAGCATGGATGACGTAGAAGATTCAATATGACGCTGTTGAATTCGAGAATTTTCATCCAAATCTAACAAAACGGGAGATTGCACCAAATTCTCGTCGTTGCTATCGTTTATCCGTCTGGAATGCCAAACTTATTGTTAGATAATTTCTGCATTTTTCACACAAAAAAAAATTATAAATTAAAAAAAACGTAAAAAATTGTTAGTATTTGACTTGTGCAATTAAAGCTGTGACAAAGAGGCTTATTGTTGTGACGTGTACCGTATTCTTTGAGAAATCATTTTTGTACTCATCTCGATCGCCGTTCATAATTCCCGTTTTCACTTTCTGTTTCGTCTTCGTCGAATCCAAATAGAGCGATGAAAAATTGGAGTAGCGTGTTCTTCCGTTCAAGTGTCACATCCGACTAAACGTCGCATGTGTCCTCTTTGAAAAAAATGTAGATTGTCTGTAGACAGTTGTTATTAATGCTCATTTTATCCGTTTATTAGGTATTCAGGTGTTCCGCCAGAGGTTCTCAATTGCTATTCATATTTTTTGTATTGATAACACCCATTATTGATTCAAATGATGACACATTGATATCAAGAAGCTGTGGAGATCTTTTTTTTTTCGAATTGTATTTTAACGCGATGGGTAATTTCATGAAGGTTCCATTATAATTTGCCATTCCTGATAATATTGAATCATCCAAGTAAAATCATCACGGGCAAAATTTTATCGGGAATGCAATTACTTCTGCTATATTCATGAAAATTTAAATGAAAAAGTTGAACCAAATTGTAATGATGAACTTAATCAAGCAAAAAAATTGAGTTTTCAAAAATTCTTTGAAAGCGCGCTGATTTGTAATTTTTTTGTAATTCCATATTGTCGATTAATAATTCAACTTTTAATGATTAGTTGAGATTTTCAATTTTCCAATGAAACGTTTGAAAATTCTTAATTAAAGTTCGATCATTTCGAATTAATCACAATGTAACCAATCATATTTGAGGATAAAATTACAAGCTGATAATAAAACATTATAATCTAAAACTGAAGAGTGGATTTTACTTGTCAGCTTATTAACAACACGGTCTGTAGCAGCGTATTATTGAAAAAAATAAATGAACGAATAAAAACATTACATGAATCGCACTTAACATTGCATTTTCTAGTTAATAATTTCTTGTAGAAATGCATAAAAAATGTTGTTCCCATAATTTTATTCGAATTACTCAAACAATGTAATTACGGGTTTTAACAAGATTTGTAGTATGAAATAAATAATTGTAATTCGGCGTGGAAGCTGGGATAAAAATGTTAATGAAGTTTTGAATGTTTCGAATATCTCGGATGCCAACTACGTCTCAATGGAGAGCGAAATTATTCGATTCATATTGATTTATATTAAATTAATAATCATCTTGGACGCTGCAGGATATCAAGGATTACGATAATCGAATTATCGCGATCTGGTTATTCTCGCGTAATACTGATATAATCCTGGAGGGAGCACACTACCTACAGGCTTCTAAAATGCCAAGTAATCCTTCATGATAATATCGGGCCCTGAATTATGGACCCCGCGAAATCGCTAAATTTACATTCACGCATATCAATTTCATTTGACTTACAACTACTTTAACAAGAATTTAGACACATTAAGACTCTAAGAAACGGAGGGGAAGGGAGAAAATAATTTGTTTTTTCAATTGTGCAATAAGTATCATGAGTGCAAATTAAAAAGCAGCGACAAATACTCGACGATGGGCCTCTCGTTTGGTGACAATAATGATGAGACTTGAATATATAATGTGCAACAAAGAAAAGCGAACTCATTGTAATGAAAAGACGAGCCGAATCAAAAGATCATTACAAGGCTACGTTTTTCTATACGCCTTCGAGACAATTTATTCCGAGCATGGCCGATGGTAAAAGTTTCACGTTCTTTTTCGTGTCTGAATAGACCGTCTTTATTCATCGAAACAATTTTATTGGATCAACAACGCAGAAAAGAGAAATAGAATATATTAGAGTATAACCGGAGTCGTTTCAGTGAATTCGGTATATGGAGATCTGGATCAAAACGAAACTGTGATACTATTCTTGCATTCGACATGCAGAGCACAAATAAATAAGAATAGTTAAATATTTGTATTCAATTTAATTTGATACATTTTCATACAAAAAGAACGTTTGCTCTTTTGAAATTGAATATTTTATCGTTATTTTTTCGCCTGTCTATAAATAATTTGGTCGCAAAAAGAATGTAGCTAAAAGTCTTAAAAACAAAGGAGTCTTATGGGTATATAGAGCCGTACGTAATTCATCTGGAAATCCTCTCTTTGGTAGCAGGGCCATGCATGACAAAACTCGCATAGCGCGAGATCCTGGAAATGAACGATGATCTCGTGGAGTTTTCATTCGAACTACCGCTGCGCGTACTTCGATCTGAAAAATGCATAATTCAGCATACAAAATTCCGTTCAGTAAAGTTTTTTTTTTGTGAACTTGGTATTTGCATTCTAAACGTCAATTAATTTTGATATTAATGTTTGAGATTTAAACAGTGTACACACGTAGATTTCAGATACAAAATAACAATGACCAATTGATTTCGTCTGACGACTGACAGTCAAATGACACAACACTATTATTAATTAACGGAATATCCAACTCAAAGAGTTAATTTTAAATTATATGCTTGCACGCTAATAGACAAGTTAACTGTCAGTTCATGACTTAATATATTTAAACAATAATTACATTTGCGATAAAAACAATCCCAAGTTGAAATTCGTCAACATTTCTTTAGTCTCGAGTTTCTTTTTAACATACCAATACTGTTTGCATAATTGTAACAGAAAAGTCGTCCGAAGCGTTTCAGAAGAATTTTTCGCAATTCATAATTGAACGTCAAGTAAATCCAGGGATTGACACAACTTGTCAGACTGCTCAGGAGTGAAAGAATCGTGAACGCTGGACCTGCAAAAGTAAAGTTCTTGAAAAATTCATCCAGATCAAAAATAAACGGAGCACTTTGATTTGTACCAGCAATGAAAGGTGAAGAAGTGGCAGTTTCGCTCCAAACCGCCCAAAGTTCGCAGCCAATGAAAGGACTGTTGGTGGTGGCGTACAGCGTGATAACAGCAATTGTCTGCTTGACCGTTTTTATTCTCGCCTTGGTTATTAAATTCGCACGATTGTCCCCGCGAAAATTTGCATTCTTCGGACCGTTCGACATCCCAGAAAGACCTCGGTTATTCCATATCCCAATACAGATCCCTGTGTAGGTGTAAATCAAAACGCAGTACGGAAGTAGAAACACCGTCACGCTGTACCTGCGATCAAATCGGTTCATTAAACATTCACTCGTCAAAAGTCATTTTTGACACTCGACACTAACCATGTGACGTAAATTCTTTCGCCATATGGTATATTGAATGTTGCCCAGCAGTCCCATACTCCTGGATACACTTCTTGAAATGAAAACACGTACAGCTGTAATTATTTATCTGGTCAAATTTCTTTCTCTCTGGAATCTTTGATGCGAATCGATATTATTAAAATGAATCTGAATACCGACTTGAAATTTTACTGATAAATTAAAAATTGCAAAATGAATATTGAACCCTATTACATCATATGTTTGAAATATCAATTGTATTTTTTAATCGGAATTTTCTGTAAAATTTATGCACAAAAAATTGAACATTTATGAAATAAATATCCAAAGTGAAATGATAAAAGATTGAAACAAAATGAAATAAAATGAAAAAATCAACGATAAAATTGGAATATACATTTAAAATTTTGAAACGTAAAAATTAATTACTTTTAAAGATTCTGATATGATGTCAAATATAAAGTTTTAAAGATTATTTGTTTCAATTTTTCAATATGTCGCGTCTCATTTTTTATTTCATATGAGAATAAAAAATTGTGTGTTTCAATGTATGCCTTTGTGTTTTCCTCTTTACTTTAGTTTTGTGACAATTTCTTTTTGTGCCACACTCTGTTACTATGGAAACATAGCATAAAAATGTTATTCGTTAAATAAGGAAATTCTACATTCTTTTCCCTTTGAGTATAAACTGGGAGAAAAAGAAAACGGTGAAAAAGTGAATTAAAGTAATATATTGTCGATTTTAAAATTAACTAAAAAGTTATATTTATTACGTGGTATGAAATTTTTATGATATATGAAGACGGTAAATCACATTAGACCTGAGGCGTGCATAACAAGAAGGCAAGGATCCAGGCAGCGTATACCATGAACCTCGATCTCCTAGAGGTGGTCCTGCAATAGTTGAGCGGGTGGCAGATGGCATGGTATCTGTCGATTGCCGTAACCACCAGAACATATGAGCTCAAATAAGGACCAAACGGCTGACCAAGTTTTACCAGCTTACACAGGATTGGCCCACCCTGAAATCTAATCAATGATTTATCGAATAACTAAAGTTGCCTCGGTACAAACTTGTATCTTACTTTTTTGCGACTTTTTTTCTTCTGTCAAATTAATTAACGTTTGTTTCGTTTCTTTTCAATAAGTTAATTATCGAATTTCAATTGAATTCAAGTATAATTTTTTTCATGTGGTGAAAAACATGTCCTTAAGATGATTAATTGAACTTTTTTATGACGGTCAATTGATATTTGATCAAGTTTCACTTAAGCTTGTTGCGTCAATTTCGGATGTTTCATTAATATCAGTACCAGTTAAAAAGAGTTAATGCCGAGAAAGTAAAGTTTTTTTTTTTCAATATCTTCTAAATTGGTCAGATTGAGTTTAAATTTAGTTGAGTTACGTTTAGGATTTAATTTTTGAACATAATATTGAATAATACAGCAGGATAGACGGTTATGACTAAATTGAATTTTTTTATTCAGAATTGAAAAAAAAATTGTTCAAAATTTGTTATTTATATTGTCGTTCAAAAATGATGATGTGAGCGCAATGAAATATAATGGGATTGTATATTTTTCTCACTATAATAGATTTTCACCGAAAGGTAATATCCCAAGCTAATTGTGGTAAAACGCCGAGAAATGCGGTAATGAGGTCCGCCACGCTGAGATGCAGAATAAAAAAGTACATTCGAGTCAACTTTTTGCGCCTGCCACGGTAACGTCTTAAATAAATAGCCAGCAAAACTAGCGTATTTCCTATGACAGTTATTACGAAGATGGCTGCCAAAACGCCTATTTCCCATTGTGCTAAATTTTCGTCCCGCAAATCTTCTGTTATATCTTTGACTGTTTGCGACTCAACTGGCATGTTCCTATTCGAAAGAAAAAAAAAACAAACAAGTTATCATCAGTCATCGTTCATTTGAAGTTGAATATGATTCATATAGTTCTCATGAAATGATTATGACAAAATGTTCACTTTGTTTACCTTCCGTACGAATCTAATAATTGAAGCAAATTAGCTTTTGCTTTTAAAAAATTAAATTTTTATATTAGTGCGCGATAAAGAAACTGTCATTTTTGTGACAATTATGCTTGTCAGAATTGTTTACTCTAAACAGGATTTTACGAAATGAATTTCTTGGATATAATGAGAATGATGAAAATGCAGTACAGATCATTTGACATTTGACACTAATTTTAATTGGAATATCCAACAGTCACAAAAACCGGATGAAAAACATTTGAAGACGCCCCCTTCTCCAGTGGAACTTGTTTTTACGATAACTATGTCAGTTCAAAATTGGAATAATTGTATCTTTTTGATATTTTGTAACATTCAAATGAAATTTTTTTGGTTTTGAGAAGGATCCATTACAAATGTGAGTTTGGTTACAACCAGGCACTCTCAAATATACAAAATAATAATAATTATGCGCTTTGAATAATTGATACAAAAAGTGAATATCAACGAGTGATGGGATATGGCGAACAGCAGTGAATTACATAAAAATTGTGCTTACAATAAAACAGCATATAAATTTCACCTACATGTATATCTTTAAAGTAAAAGCTTTTTACCGGCCACATCGTGACGTTATCAAACGTTTTAATCAGAATTTGATTATTATAAACATACGTTGCACTTTATACTTTTGCCTGAAAATACTTGGTATTTATGCATGTTTAATGATTACCATGTATAACTTTTGAATATGAAAATTTTCTCTTCAACGTTGAATCATTTCGTTTCGATAATAATCAAACGGGAGAATGAAATTGAGAAGAAAATTAAAAAAAGCTTTCCAATCAGACTTTCTTTTTGACAAAGTCAATGGACGCTGATCATTTTTACTTCGATTGAATAATTTTTGTACTGTTTATTTGAAAATTGATTAATAATAATATTTCGTTTGAACCGAGAACGCTGTCCATTCAGATTTGAAATTTTGCAACTTTAATTCTGGTTCATAGATGAATCGAATGTTTGTGTTTGTAACGGTATTGAAGGTTCCAAGGTTAACATAAAACAGCGATACTGATGAAATTGTGTGAATCGCGAAAAAGCAAACAAAAAGTTATGACACATAAATGCGTTGTTTATTCAACGGCGGTCCTTAACTTACGTCAGGATGTGATGGAATGCTTCCGTAGTTCTTCATTCGAGCACATTCATAAATAAACACTGTTTATGTGCACTTGAAAAAGACACTACTCGCGCTTTAATGAAACGTTATTCAATGCAGATACACAACTCCTTGAGATTCGCACTTTTTACACCAAATATGATGGACTTCGAGATCAATTCCACTTTTCAAATTGCGATTCGCTGCCTCAAGCTATCCAGATTTGTTTATTAATCGATTCGTCACAGGTCGCTTCTTTAACTGTTACAAATTTTGTTTTTCAATAAACCGACTTGGTTCGTTCGTGCTTTTTTTTCGGCTCTTTTCGTTTTCATTAAAAAACAATTTTGCCGCACAACTTTTTTGCAAATCAAATTACGAAACAAATACTCACGGACGAAAGAGATAAATGAAAAATCCGCGCTGGTTATAAACTGATCTCAAATCAATTGTTTCGCGGTAACGACTCGCGTAGGAATGATCACAGGAAACATTTTACAAACAGTTCTTATCAATCATTTTCTCCGATTTTGCATTGCAAAGTGAATCTAATTAGGGAGGCGTAAGCTGACCTGTGCGGGTCGCACGAAAACGCTCGACGTTTCATTATTGAAGACGTCGCAGAACTGCGACGGCAAAAACAGCGCTCGCCTCAGATCTCGGCTTTTGCGAACGACGTGCAATTTGCAACAATAACAACATAACATAACTCGGGCATGCACTTGACCCTTTAATTACTCAGCGATCATGTTTTTGTACCGTTGCGCATTCATCAAAAAAGTCCATTTTTTATTCCATTCTCGATCACCAGTCGCGAACCGGAGTCGGCCGACAAAAAATGCTGAGACTTATGTAAACTTGTCGCTCACGCTTCCAATTTGTCTGAAATAATTATACGTTTCTCCGGTACAAATATTTGACATTTCTGCGACAGGCTATAAAAATTGTGAAAATCTTTTCTACAATCATTTTCACTTGAGTTTGTACAATTGATTTTCTTTAAATAAATAAGCGAATATAATGGATTCGTTATTTAGGCAACTTTATTTTTTCCTTTTTTTTCTTTTTTTTGAATTTGCTTTTTGACAATGTTCATTATGGAGATGGATTTTTTATTATTCATTAAGTAAAATGGAGCGAGAAATGTGAACGCAATTGTCGTTGTCAAATTAGCTTAGTTTAATTTTATTTTATTTTTAATGTTGCGTTTCATTTTTATTTCACGTGTATCACTTTTTTTTATTATTAAGTCGTGAAACAACTATGTTCATTCTTGTTAAAATTCAGTTGATAGTGCCCTTCTAGTTCTACCATAACATCGTAATCTCTTTTTACATAGAATACATGCTACTACAATTCATATGATGTAAATTAAATTATGTCGAGATGAATTCATACGTACCTTTTGGTTTCCGCATGTAACCAAAATAATATTTAAAGTTGCCCGTGATGAATTATTTGTACACCGAAAACAATTTCTCTTGTCTGATGTAAACTCTTCACTTACAATTTATTCGCAATTAACTTTTCCGAGAAATTGTACAAAAAGAGCGCGTGCTATCAAATAACATATTTCTATCAATTATTGGGTACAGTGACATTCACTTCTGAAACGAGCTCCAATTGTTTGCTTCAAAAATAATTGTTAATATCAAATAAAATGGAAAAAATATATATATTCTGAATAATTTCAAATATTGAAAAAAAAAAGGATTAAACAGATTTCATTGAAAAAAAGAGTTTCTTTCTGTCTTTTATTTTTAGTTTGGTTATGAATTCTGATAAAATATCATTTTTTGCGAAAATGAAATCTCATCTTAGAATATTTCCGGTAATTTTAATTGTAAGTTTAAGGAATTTGAATTTTTCGTTACAAAAAATATTGAGATAAAATTAGATGATGGAAAATTCATTTGAATATAAATTTTTTTGTAGTACTAATTAAAAAAAAAGTATTTCTTCCTCAGGTGTTGAAATATTTTGTTCAATATCATAAAATAGTAAGCCTTTTGTTGGCAAGGCATTTTATCATTCCATCCTGCGAGGGATATTACCAGTTATTATCGTTATGACGTTGTCGCAATACGTGTATAAGATCGAATGGGATGATTCGAAAGCCGCGAATGGTAGGGTACTGAGAAAAGGATGAAGAAAAAGCTTTATACGATAAATTACTATGTGCCGCACGCCCGTCTTATGAGGTTTAAGAAGGCCAGTTCGTGTCTTATATATATATCTTCGCGGGGTTAGGTGATAGGACTACAGAAATCACGTCACCCCTGACATCGTAAGACTTCTTTCTTTTTATATTATCTTCTCTTTTGTCACTGACATTGTATCGAAGTTAAAACGACGGGAATGAAAAGGCGAAAAATCGTGCTACAAATGATGCACTCGATTATTGAGCGTCATTTACTTTGTTCCGCGTGAAAAGTTTTGCTCATGACTTACCCGATATAAAATTAAATCGAAAAAGTTACCGCACTTTTTTATACCCATCCAACTTTTTTTCGTACCTTTCTCGATTGTTCTATTCATATTATACGTTCCAAATGTTATTTTTTCACATTTATTACACACTATTCTGAAATGAAATTTTATTCAACAATGTGTTGTATAATTCAAAATTTGAAGCAAAAATTTGAATTAAAAAAAATTCTGACTTTCTCATATTTTTGAAAATAGTAATTTTAATTCTATTCTTTGATTTCATAATTATTAATATTTCCTTTCCAATGTTTAATACAATTTCAATCATAGTTACAAAAAATAGAAATAAATGGAATTGTATACAATCATTTTTTTAAAGCCAGCTAAATGAACTGTTTTTAAATTTTGGTGTCATAGTTTTTTACTATAATGATATAATATTAGTCAAACTATTTCGCCTATTTCATATAGTTGAAATGTAGTTTTGAATCAGAAGTAATTTTTTGGCTTTAGAAGTATTTATAATCTGAATCTAAATTTTATAAATACGAGAAGGAAATTTGTTTTTTCTGTAAGTGATAAACTGTAAAGTAATAAACCATTATTTTTTATTTATAAAATGTAATTATTTCATAAACGAATATTATTAATTTAAATAAAAAATGCTCGGATTTCGTTTATACATCAGATTATATTTATTCTGATATTTTCACATTTGTTTTCAATAGTTCATAAATACAGTATTGTGTTAATAAGAATATTATTTTACAAAATGACATTAAGAGGAATAATGAGTTTAATAATTAATATAAAACATATTATTATACTAAATACTAAAATACAAAATGTATTGAACAAATATTATAATGGTGTTATTTTTAAATTTTGCAAAAAAATATATTTTATAATTATACTTATTAATTATTATATACTTTGATATTTTCATTCATAAACGAAGCCGTAATTATTGTTCTGTTTTTTAATAATCCAGAATGTCGAGTGCGATTCTCGATTTTTCTAACGAACTTGATTGTAAAATGTCTAATTACCACGATCTGTCGAAGTTCGAATGACAGGTATTTTATATTATAATTATTATATTATTATATCATTTTATATATTAGCCAACTTAATAAACAAAAATAAACTATCATATATTGGATGGATGGATGGATGGATAGATGGATGGATGGATGAATGGATGGATAAAAAATTGGAAATGAAGGTGATTATACGTTGAGAATTATCAATTTCAAATTTTGTTTAAACTTTTTAAAATTATTTTTATGTGAGGTCTAAAATTAGCTATCGTAAAAATGAATTTTTTACTTGTTAATTAATTAATACATAAAAGTATTGTTATTCATTTTAATAATAAGAGAAATAAAATTTCAAACAAATCGATTAAAAAATAATAATGTAAAAATAATAATGTAAAAATAATTTTGTAAACATTTACATCTAAATAAGTGACAAATTTGTCCTCTTGATACTTCTGTAACGTTAAGGGTACAATACAAACTACGTTGTGTCAAATCAAAAATTGTCAAACCTGCGCATACAAAGGTCCTGTGTCAGATGCCAATATTTCAACAGATTCGTTAACTTGAATAATAGAAAATTGAAAACCACGATCGCACTTTTGTTCATACGAACTCTGAAACAGCACAGTACGATGTTCTCTGCAATTTGAAAACGGAGGAAAGCGAATTACCAGAAGGGAAAAACCTTCGGATTTGCGCCTGGAATGGGCGTTTGGGAACAAATATTGGCAAGCAAATTAGAAATACATTTTATAAAAGCGGAAATGAAATGAGCGAATTTGTAAAGTGAGAGCGTCGATCGATTGCCCTTAGAGTTGATCGTTTGAAAGCACTCAGCGTGGCTTGTGTACGTACGAATAAATAAAATCTAGGACAGGTGCGCGCAGCACACACGAGCGACACAAAGTCGCCGAGCGAAGATGTTGACATCGCAGTCGACTATGGTAAACACAAAGACAGCCAGAGGGTAGCTGTAATTTCTCGCTTGGCAAGGCGGCAAGACTTTTGTGACTTGTAGATGCGACGAAGCGCCATGCGAGAAGATGCGACATTAGCGGCTCACCCAGCCGCAAAAATGCTGGCAACTCAGTTTTATTTTATTCCTTCAGTCGCGTATAAACTCTGCAGCATTTATTAATCGCTCAACTCATCCTCATGTCATCTTCACAATTGTGTAAATTTCCACCTCAAAGATCTTACGGAAGCTTTGTTTTCAAATTACAATGTCCATTTCGAATTATATTCTCTGTCAGTATAATAATGGAACGATATACTTGTTGTTTGATGTTGCTTCAATTTTGCCAAAACTGTTCTCAATTATTTTGCTGTTTTTGTTTTCATATTACCATGAGTTTATTTTTACTCTTTGTCTTGAACGTCACGCTGAAGCTAGATTAATTAAAATATTTCCAGCCCGAGAAATTTTCTTTTTATGCTCTCGGTTATATCAATTAAGATGCATTTTTAATTGAGTTTATGCATCATTCAGACGATCCCTTTTACACTCAAGTTACGCAACGACTTACATCTTTGATCGGCAACCAAGTTTGAAGTCGACTTTGTTGGAATAATATTCTAGTAAGTTTTGCATTTCGATGTATGATAATAGAATTTGATTTCGAATGAATTAATTTGTTCCTCGAATGATATCTTGGTAACTCGATTATACATTTTGGAATTTAGTATTATGCATAGAGAATAATTTCACTATACAAGTTAGTTCAGTAATTACACTTGGATATGTTTTTGAGGTAAAGTTTCGTCGAGTTATTTTTTATAATAAACTCTAAAAGGAGCTCGAACGCTTGCGGCCAAACGAGGAATCTTTGTCGCAACCAATTATGTATCTTTTTTCAATGAAAGTTTGTATTAAGAAGAAAAAAAAAAGATATAAAGCCAAGACTGATGAAATTTTTGCAGTTATTCGTATAATCACAAAACAGATCGCGTAATTTTCATCAAAAATTACGCCACTGATCGTTGTGGCTTATTTCTTTTGCGTAATGAAACAATTGGATTTTTGTAAAAGATGATAGGCAAGTGCAAATACCCGTAGGATAGAAAAGGTTAACGGTGGAGGTGGAAAATAAAATTGTAGCGTCACAAATTCGTTCCTTGAGTCGGCGGCAGCTGTCTGTGAGGAAGGCGAGGAAAACGTTTTCAGTGTTACTCCTGAGTGGTGTCAGGGGTTAGATCTGTTGGAGAGAAACAGGCACGGATGGCAAGGGAAAACGATGTAAATCTTGTTTGAGGAAAAGAACTGCGCGCGTTGTTCGTAGGATGCCATCAGTGTTAGTTGGCTCACGTTGCCGATTCATTTGCAAATAAGCTCGATTATATTGGATGCGCGTTGACTTTCAATTGGTTAAATTAAAACGTCGCAGTTCAACTTTTCCACTTATATCCATCAATCTGGATTTTACGTTCTGCTTTTTTTACACAGTGAAACATAATTAATTCAAATACTTTTACAAACAAAATTCAGTTCTATTTTGTCATATTGATATAAGGGCATTTGAATAACTCTGGCACTGAAATAAATGTAATTATTTCAAATAATTATGATCTTTTTATAACAGTGAAATTAAAATGAAAAATTAACGTAATTAAAAATTCAGAAAAAAATTGGTTTTAATCAATACGGGAGTGTAATTTTGGTGGTGTCATATATTATTCAATATTTTTAATAATTTTTTTTTGTTCGCAAATTTGCCAAATATTAGTTAATTTATTATATGTTTCTTAATGGGAAAGAGAGTTGTAGAAATATGTACAAACTAGAAAATGAAGTCCGTGAATTTCTTTGATCCCTCAAGCTACACTTGAGTCATTATATTGTATCTGCTCGATGATTCTATACAAAATAAATGCTATTGAATTAGACGTACATGGCATGTATACTAATTTATTGGTTATACCTACACAGATGACTATCGATTATCGCTAATCGAGATCGTTCAACTTTATTCGATTACGTGCTAATCACTGCTTCTCTCCGGTCGATTGCCATTAACTGTCACTTTGAACAACATATGTTTGGCGCCACTTACTTTTGCATCAACGGTCAGGTACACTTTTTTGTCCACATTTTGATTGAAATATTAAACGCGCTCTATCACAGCGCTCTCGTAATTTTAGAAATAGTGGATGCTCGATTATAAAAAATTTCCTCTCTGTAGTTTTCAAATAAGTTTTTTTTTGTATTTTTTTAATTATAGCTCTTTTCTTTCAAAGCAAAAAATTTCGTTGCGAGTTTTAATCCGGGGGTAAACGTTAATTAACATTTTATGTAAAGACAAGATTGTTTTTTTTCGTTTTAGGAAACGGCCCAACCAGCATTATTGGTTGGTGTGTTTTTGCGGATCGACAGTGAACATAAGTCAAATTTAATTGTTTGGCTATAAAGATCTTTGAAAATTAGTTGTCGATGTTTTGCTTCCTTCTGCACATTAGCGTCAAACATTTAAACTTGTGGGGATGCACGCGTGTAATTTATAAGCCCAAGTTCGGCTGAACTCAAACTTGATATAATTAATTTTGTGTTAACTCTACCAGGCGTGAAACTCTATTACATCAAAATATCAAACAACAGATATTCGAAGAGATATCTATTGTTTACACCATCTCATTGAGTTTGAACTTTGACGGTACCCTTATTGATTTAATCCAACATATCATATTGGTTCAGTTCAGGGGTGCCCGTTAAATGCAACTATGACTATGTTTAAGTATGTGTGTTGGTAAATACATATAGCGCGTATTAATTACAGTGTTTAGTATTCAACGTGTACAGAGATTAGTTTCGAAATAACGATCAAAATATATTTATACAGCTGTCGCTGATCACAACGTGTTTGTTATGATTAATGAGTTCAATTTCGTTTCTTTTGAAAAAAAAACTCTCATCAAGTTGAACTTTCAGCGGTGGTGAAAAAAAATTGATAAGAAATGAGAGGCAATTTGTTAAAACGAAAAACAAAAAAAGTATAATTGTAAATAAAAATGGAAATTGGCGCAGTGGTTACAAACCGGCAATTTTGCTTCTTTGTTTTTTGCCGGAGGTCGTTTAACATTACCTTTTTACCACCTCTTCCGCAATCTCTTTGTTCGACTTGGCAGTCTTTTCTTCGTCGACACGACAAAGCAAGGACTCGTATGGATTCGGTGGTGAACCGTCCTGTAACCGAGTGGTCGCGATTTGAAATTCAACGATGCCGGACATTAGCTGTGCGACCAATGCAGCTGCGACTACGGAAGTCAAGACCAACGAGTAATACTACGTAGGCGGATGCGTGTGTATGCTTACCACCTAAATACACTGCTAGCACATACACTTTTCGCTTCCTTATAAGTTTCCGCTGCCACCACTACAAGACATATGACTCCAAAGAATTATGCTTTTGTCCTCATCTACTTCTTCTTTTCTATATATTCATACCTCAAATCCTCTGAATTAAAATGCGATCCAACATTTTTTTTTGATCTTGCTTTCAAAATAATCGTCTTACATTTTTTGTATTATAATAAAAAAAACTCNTTAAACGAATCAAATACAAAGAAAATAACTCACTTGAATTTATAAAAAATAAATAATAAAATAGAATATATGAAGTG
>JAAMPD010001149.1:0-28973 GCA_025266255.1 Trissolcus basalis | reverse complement strand
TTTTTTTTTTTAATAAAACATTGAACCCGCATCATTTCTTTGTTTCTCAACGACCGCCAAATTTATTATCATTATTTTTCCCCCCTGGTTAAAAACATATCTTCAAAGCTTTGTATAATTCAATTTAAATGTAATTCATTTATGAAATTCAAATGAGCGAAATTCATTATACTCGCGCGAAAATTTGGATTATATAAAAGTCTCGTGCAAAAATGTCGGTGCAATCGGCTGTGCCGGCAAAATGTTGGCGCAGTTTAAATTGAAAAGCGCCAACTTTTTCGAGCGCGTTTTCAATTAAAACGATCCTTAAAATTATGAAGAGCTTTTCGGGTTCAAGGACTAAGCCAATCGCGATCGATTTTGGCAAATCCTCGCGCGCGAGGACAGGAGTTGTTCGAATATAGCGCAAAGAAGGATTAAAGAAGTTGAGATGAGGAAAAAAGAAGAAAGAAACGAAGGGGCGAGAGGCGCAATCGGAGGAGAAAATCGGGAAGCAGGTTTTCTCTCTCACGGGAATTAAGAGTCAGCGAGATGCCCAGTGTCGATCGCTTTGGCGGTCCGTTGCTCGCTCGAGTCGTCTTTCGCAATAAAAGAAAAGAGGACGGGCAAGAGAAAAGGGTTGGAAGAGAATTTCCGCAGAGAAACTTGAGAACCGCTTGCCCCGCGCCGCGCGCCGTGACAATTTCAATTCCTACTCTGTCTGTCCGTCTCTGTTGCTCGCGCGTGCGAGAATGTAAGATTCTTAAAACTTCTCGCGAGATTTTTCGATTTTAATTACAGTTTTAACATATTTTAATAAAATCGCCCGGGCGAGACCGACCGACCCGTTCTTTCATTCAGAAAATTTTCTTTATCCTCTCTGATTCTCGAGATTACTTCGCCGACCGTCATAAATATTATTTTTCACTCGGAGCAAATTCAATCGCGCAAATTTCAGATCTTCACCGGACTTTCAAAAGTTCATGCGATTTGATATTTACGAAATTGTTACCGCCAGATCCGGTAAAACATGTTTACAAACATGGTTTCGACCAAACGACTTATTCCATATCAACGGCCATTAGCACCTCGCTAGTAGAACGTTTTTATTTTAACCGCGCGTGCAGAAAAAATAACTGGCCCATTCGTCTTTGTCTTGCTCTAATTAATGAGGCAAGATAAAGAAGTCGACTTACACTCCGACGCCTTCTCGAAACACCGCGGTCACTTGAGGAGAAACACCGAGTTTAATTAAACTCTCTTTAAGAAGAAGAGAACAAAAAATCGCTACTCGATATATACTATCCTAAGTAGAAATTGACCGCTGTTATAAACGTCCGACTGAATTCCGCAGTACGAACCCGTCATTAAACCCTTACACCCACACGTCCATCTAGCCACCTTTCTCCTTCTATTAGCAGCGCAAACACCTGTTCCCAAAACCGTCCGCCTGCTTCTCGAATCCTCAAACAGTTCCTAAACTTTGTTGGCCGTGCTTCGAGCTCTCGCGGCAAACGTGCCGTTAAATCTTTCTAAACGATCAGCACACGCCAAGCTCGATTTCACTCGTAACGAGAACTCAAAGCTAAGATGACAAATGGATTGGCTAATATAATACGCTTTAATTGATTGATCGGTTAGGCCGAGTTGGTCTATTTGTTTTTATCTTATTCGAAAAGTCATAATTCGTGTGAAAGAGAGACGGAATACGCGCGGGCTAAATCGAGCAACCGAAAGGTCACTGAACAATGGTTATACCGGGAGCAAACGTACAGCATTGATCCGTGGCGTGCAATTTTAATCGCGTTTATCTGTCTCAGCTCCTTGCAATCGGCGTGAAATAATTAATGAACGACCATACACAAGTGGCGCTCGCGGACCAGGCTGTCGCGCCGTCGAACCTTGAACTTGGGTTGTGACAAACTTGGCGTACATGGAAACCGTCCAAGGACGCCCTGCGCGATGGGAGATCGTCGTCTCGGCCTCCGATGGTACGGCAGACAAAAAGTTTTCGAGCTTCTAAATTGAGCGTCCGTGTCACGATTAAGTTATTGATCGGTGACATGTAAAGATATACGTCATCCGAGTTCGCTTGCATAACCTGACAGCCCCTCGTGTTCGAGCAAATTAATTGTTGAAATTTGAATGTTGAGCCAAATTAATAGTTGAAAATGTTTCGTCGACGATAATCAATTTGCGATTTATCGATTGAGCGCGCGCATACACACACATCGGGATCGATGACGTGACGTCGCACCAGTAACTTGAACAAGTTTTTTTTTCAGTTTTGTGAAAACCAAACGGTCTTTCTGATTTAGCAATGATAGTTGTGAATTTAACAGTAGCATTAGATCATTCGTATCACATGAACAAATTAATACGCACAGCAATGATCCTCTCATGATGAGTCGGTGATTGCCAATGCTGCTTGCCCGACGCAAAGTACAGCGTACCAACTAACCCCGGCAGTTCTTCTCGCAGATCTTCATGCACAAGAACATGCAGATGCATGTGAGGGAACTTGGCGCCGGAGCGCTGACAGGAAGACCTGGAGGAGGTGTCGCCGGAGGATTGGCAGGACTCGGCGTAGGTGTCGGCGTCGGGCCTGGTGGCATGATCACCGGTAACGAAGTCAAGCCCCATCAGTGTCAGCAGTGCTTGAAGTCATTCTCAAGTAATCATCAGCTCGTGCAGCACATCAGGGTCCACACCGGCGAAAAGCCGTACAAGTGCAGTTACTGCGACAGGAGGTTTAAGCAGCTCAGCCATGTTCAGCAGCACACAAGGCTACACACGGGTAAGTCCCTGAAAATAATCAAAGCAAAATTAATGTCATATCCTCTGCATACGTATGATTGTTTTACCTCCTTTGATGTTCAGATAGACGAGGAGAAGTTCGAATTAGTTCACACGTCATTAATCACCGCGGGGTAGAATATGACAAAAACATTCATTCAGTAATAAAATTTGAATTGAAACATTTTGAGTTACAAGTTGAAATGGTAGAAGAAAAATTATAATTGAGAGGGAAAAACAAAAAAAAACAAATGATGTTTGCGAAAAAGAGAAAAAAAGTTTGGAAGGTCGGAGGTCACGCGCGGCCAGCAAACGGTGTGCAATTTGAATTAATTATAAATCGTGAAAAACCCGCGCGAGGGTTCAAAAAGTTTTGTGCAGCTTGGTATTGTCTTCGCGGGTAGCTTATTACACTAATGATACAGGAATTGAATATTCATAATGAAATAGTACACAGTTTTACCGATATGCAATATCGAAAAACTGGCACTCCGCGTTTCATATTTTTCCTCGGCAATCATGTTGATTATCGTTTTTAAATTATTAATACAACCGCTCGGTGCAAAAAATGTATGTGCTCGCGATGAAACACAACATTTTCATTATAATAATTAAACGTTTGTTTCCTCACGCTCCGCATGGCAGACCGAAATTATTTCTCTCCGCGCCGGGGCACTTGGAAATTGGAAATTGCTTTTACATCATTTTACAGTAATTTCGACGCACGCCTATAGCATAAACCGAGCCTTGACATTAACTCCTCGTAACAAAACCCGAGAGGCGGCGGCTTTTTTTTGTATCGATCGCGACGCCGCACGTTATTTCATTAATTCCGCGCCAAACAGTAACTCGTTCGGACAAAGTCATTGGATGACGACCGAAATATATCATTGACGCGCCATGTCAACAACATGAATGGAATATTTTCAGCCTGTCCAAGAAAATTAATCCGAGGGGACCATCAGCGGCGGGTTCCAATTGCGCGCGACATTGCGGTCAATCATCGTCAGTGTTGGTAATTATTTAACAACAAACAACATTTCGGGCGCGAGCGACCAAGAAAATTCAATTAAACCGTCGAAAAGCTTTTTGATTTTCAACGCAAAGAAAACAGTAATGAATTCGTCAAGTGGCAGAATCGGCGCTGACGTTTTTGATGAAGAGACCACGTGTCACGATAACGAAATGCGCGCCGTATCCCGTCGCTGAAAGGGAAAAAGCCACGGTGATCCGGGGAGAAAGAATTTCATTAAGGGATGAGCGTACTCACTCGGAAGGTATTAGCCGCGCGGCGAACGGTCAGCGCTCATCATCCCACGTACGACTGGACCCTTCGAGAAAGCTCATTTCCTCCGATGAAAATTTATCCCGACCCCTGAAAAATAAAAGTCAAAAGAAAACGGGCTTAAAAGAATCCTCTCAGTTAACGTAAACGATTCGAAATAATCAGCCGGTGGTTATCGTCTGCTTTCCAATCTTGTTTTTTACCCTCTGGCGAAAAAAGAAAAAAGGTTTTAAATTGCAAGCATAAAATAGCAAGTTATTGACAGAAGTTGACAAGAAAATTATACACCGATGATAAACGATAATTTACAATTTTTCAATACAAGTTTTTGATGCTTTTGTTTCAAAGTTGGAAAACAGTTTGACCATGGCCCGATTTTATATTCATTTTATACTGCTATATATTTTTTATTTCAAAGACTGTCGAACGCGCATCTTCCTCTCGAGGGGTCCGCGATAAAAGAAGGGTGAATTTCGCATTGATTCGGACTGCGTTCAAATAAGTACCGCCGAACTACCCTTTACATTAATAACCACCCTACGTGGCTATCTGAACAGAACCGGCCAGCAATTCCCGACAACAAAATATACAAATACATACGCGAACCTCGTTAAGATTGCACGAGTTCGATTGTAAACGCATACATACTTTACACAGCTGATATATGAATATGAATATGCATCAAAGCTCGCTGCAATTGTTAATCCCGATTTTATTGTTAATTTATGCTCACAGGAATAACGGCTGAAAGCCCAAATTACCGTACAATTTTCCGGAGTAAAATTGCAATATCAAAAATTTCAAGACAAAAATCAAAACAAAAAAAAAGAAATAAAACAACACTGGTAAAACAAGACATTCAGCGAACATTTTTCATGATCTAGATCTGACAAGCAGGAAAAGTACAGAAAAGGGAAAACTGCTGTGCGTACATATGATTTTTGTTATTCCCACATCTTGGGAAAGCTACGCTAAAGTATTTAGACGCAAAGCACAAAAGAAATTAGCATGACAGCAATAAGTCTTGTTTCCCAGGGCGTCTGGCGATACGATCGCGGCGCAGAGAGTTTTGTATGAAGTCGAATTGCCAGTCGAGTGCAATTTTTGCGGCACAATAAAACGTGCGGTGTGGAAAACGATAGCGTGTGTCGCGCTCGCATATTCATGAGACAATTCATTAAGCGAGTCCGAAGACTCGCATGGTCAAACATGACAAACGGGCGCTAGGCGATTTCGGGGGTTCGAGTTTGTTTACGGGCAGGGCAAGAGGGAGGACCGCGCGCCAATACATGCGAAACGAAACGCGCGCTCCCCTGGGTCGTTTAACCGGCATCGAAAATCGCGAAATTTAGTACCATCCAGCCGAGCCATTGCCACCTGACAACTATATACGTTTATTATATGTATTGTTTATGCGACGCTGTATATAATTCATTAAATGGAATTTGTGTGAGCAAGAGAGAACGACCACGAGAGAGAAACGCCGATACGGAAGATAGACGGCGCGATAGTGCACTCGGGAATACAATGATACTATTTCGACAACTAGTCTGATAAGCCATGATCGAAAAGTTATTGCTTTATTTTAGAATAAGAAATGAAAAATACTTGAAACTCAACCTAAAAGAGAAACAACATTGACCTGAAAGTATATTCTGACTATTTATAAAAAAAAAACAAAAACAAAAAACAAAATAGCATCCACAGCATCTAGATTTTTAAAACTTTACAAGGTTGACAAAAAAATTCTGTTTTTAGCGATGAAAAGATGCATTTCAGATTTGTTAATAATTGCATTGTGTTGATGCTTTCCGTATACACAGATTGAACGTATAAGCTTGCACATATTAGATTAGTTGTAACCAACGTAGGTTATAAGCAATAACTGCTCGTTGAATATTCACCACAGCTTTGTGCTCTGCACCGACTGACGCAATGCACAAATTTTAAACAAATTCAATTGTGAATCAATTTTCGTTATAATAATATATGAACAACAAGCTTGACAACAATTTGATTCGCATTATTCGTTAACAAAAACAAGAAAAAAAATTTACAATTTAGTTCCAATCTTTGTTCCTCTTTAAAGCTTAACATTAACATCAAAAGCTCAGTATAATGAACATATTTGTGTTGTACAAGATCCACTACCACACCCCTTTCACTGGAATTCCTGAAACAAGAGCAAACAAAATGAGCAAACAGAAACGGATCCGACAAACAGGGTTCTGAAATAAAAAATTATGGTAAACAAAAGAAAAGCTCACTGGGAGAGAAGAAATAAAAAAGCTTTGTAATTCGTTAGAACGAAAATCAGAGCAGTTGGTAGCGCGTCGGTGATATCGATAGCTGGTCAATAGAGGCTAGATAAATAGGTAACACGTTGGGGTAGCGCAGCGTAGTCACACCCCGGGGCAGATTAAAGCAGCTGAGCCAATGGGCTTGCAGCGATCCCCACCGTGGTTGTGGTGTGAGCGCGCGAAAAAGCGCGCGAATTTTTCGTCCGGCCGAGCGCTCAATAATGGCACCGCGCGCGCGACCACGCAACACATGCACGCGCGTGTGAAATCGCCTCTCTCGCCATGTATACGTACACACGCCGCGCGCAATCTGCACCCGGAGTCGAGTTATGCGCCGAGCCAGGGGCTACCAAAGATTATCCCTTCGAACGCAATATTCAATTTACAGGCCAAAATCTAATGATAGAGCGGACCACGCCGTCACCACGGTTTAATCGCTTTTCGTATGTATGCGTGAACGCGCACACCCAATACGGACTTCGCACCCCGACGTGCTTTCGTTGATTGTCGGCTGGGCCCCCGCGCGTTACAATGTTACTAAACGGTGAACGCCGCGGATCTCTCACTCTTTCGATCACGTGACCGATTATTCAATTTTGCTATCCATTTTGAGTATCATCAGTCAGTCAATCTGTCAACATTTGACACACACTTGTTAACTTTCAATTGTCATCCCTCGCAGAGTTGATATCAATCTTTGACCATGGACTCTTTAGCACGTCGAACCGGATGTTTATTTTTCTTTTTTTGTTTTTTTATTCACCTTTTTTTTTTCATGGTGGACGAATTTTGAGATCCAAGTTTGGAAGCCAGATGAGAGCGAGGATTGAACTTGACCTTAGCCGTGCACTGAAACAAAAAAGAAAGAATCGGGTTAATTAGCTGGAAGCGAGGAACTTAGTCAAATCGTAGACTGTATCTAATCGAACATGATGGAGGCAAACTCGCGGCTGGATCAGATTAAGCGTTTGAAATAGGATTTCGATCGGAAGCGACGGTCGTTATCTTATCGATCCATTTTTGTTAATTTCAATTTCAATTGACTGACAATTAACACGTAGACCCGAATCATTCATCGCCATAAGTCACCTTTGCCTGTTGCAAATCACAACCAAACTAGATACCTTAGAAATAAAACAGAGAAACGCTCGGCGACCATTAATGTTGCTTCCTTTTTCTTTCACAGAATTAAAAGTACATAGGAAAATAGGTAAGTGCTCTGCAATCAGTCATTTGTTTGTTTAGTTCTTCTACGTTAAGATCAGCTGATGACAAATTGCAATAGTTTAAAGTTCGATCAAAAAATGACGTTGAATAATGCATTCTGAACGGGTATATATAGCATACGAGAAAAAGAACAGGGAACAAAGTCTGGTATAGTTGTTCGCACAAGAGCGTTTCTCTGTTTTCTATGAAAAAGAATGTACTGCGGTTAAAGACATCTACGTTGCATTTTCTAAACTTACGATTGATTTGCGAGTTAGCAGTTGATGCAAAGAAAAAGGATCAAATCATTATGAACTATCTTATCGTGGAAAATCTAAATGAAACATAAAAAGAACAAGTCGTTGAGTAAAAATGTTGATTTGAGATTTTTTGTTCATTGATTTCGCAAATTTTCAGTTGTCATTTAACTCATTCAGCGGGATTCATAGTCTAGTGACGTGAAATCCTGCCGAATGAGTTAATTGTATTAGACAATCACAGTTTTTATTTCAGATTCAGATGAAGCTGCCTGCTGTTTGTTTATTTTTCGAAACCAGCGTATATAAAAGGGGGAAAAAGAAGGAAAGGAAAACCGATAACCGAGTTGAATGCCGGTGTATAAAAAATGGCTAATCGCGCCAACTACCCTTGACCCGGCAATCGAGTCGTTATTTAACCCCATCGTTGGGCGCGCGAGACGCCACTTGAAAAAAGCGTCACGTTTCCGCGGCGAAATTGACCGGACAATTTTAGAGCCCACTTAATGCAGAGAAAAATTGTCGTTTCGCCGACGCATGAATAAAAATTAACTTTGATCCCGCTATCGGAAAAAGAGACATGTTGCTCTGCTCAACGTCACGTTATCATTAAAATTTACATAGAAATGAATGGCTCGTGTGCTTCGAATTTGTTTTTACATGTTCCCCAATCAAAACTGCAATGTCAATTACCTCGTTTTCATTTCTGTTCATTAACTTAATTATTTTCAATATTCAAGACAAAAGCAAACATATTCATTACGAACGACTTATTTTTACATGCAATATATGCAAAATATATCATTTCAAACATGAATTTTGCATTTTGTTAATAAAAGTCAAATTCCTTTTTCGTTTCAAGTTGGAAAAGAATTTACGGAAATGTTGAGATTGCTTGACTTTTGGAAAGATAAAATTTCGTAATTGCTGCGATACCGAAAAACGTGTACAAAAGTTCGTTTGTGAATATTATAAAATTCGTGGAAAAATATGAGTGCAACGCTGAGAAAATGAATTATTCTTTCTAATTAATATAAATGCGCTGAACGTTTTTAACTGGCTGATTAAGCTGTGGAACAAGATTGCTGTTATATTTCCGGTATCAATCCAGCGCGGCGTTTCCTGTCGCACTTTAACCCGGCGACGACCGCTATACGAGCCTTTTCACGACCAGGCTGCGCTCTCTTAATTCGTTAATTTCAGCCGGTAAAGAATTCATGCACACCCGGGAACACTCGACTCGAGAAAAATCAAAGCAAAATGCTAACTAGCGAGAGGCTGCTGGCCGACGACTTTGCCACGTTTTCTGCCTTTTATCGCAAATGGCGTAGAATTAAAGATTAAACAAAGTGGGAACCGAGCGACTGACATTTTCATCCGGACCCGCGCGAGCTACCAATAAAACAAACACGAGGATCATCGTGTCTTAGAGCAGNGAAAAAAATTCGATTTTCGCTTCTAACGTGCAAACTCATTTCACGCAATATTCCCCCTTTTACTTATGCCTGTTTTTTTTGAGACGGTCGAATGACTATGAATAAACAGATTTCATTGTGGAAAGAATTATGAAGTATTTGATTTCTTCCAGGCACACTATAAATTCATAGAGATTCGACCCTCTAACGAACGAATGATTAGTGATAGATTAATGATTATTGCTTGTTTCGTTGATTGTATGGTCATTTTGGTTTTCGTTGCTGTGTTGGACGAAAATTTAGTGCTCCGATAAAATAGGACCGTAAAATTTACTATGTGAATTGTAAATTAAGTATTTAGATCGTAGAATTGATTATGTCCGTCCTTTACTCAGAATACAATTCAATATTAAATTCAGTGTCCGCGACGAGTAATTATGCTGGCTGTGTACGAAAATTCGATTTGGTTTGCGAGCGCGAATTACAATTTACATGACATTTTATTTGCTCGAAGCAACAAAAATTGTGCGCTTTTTTATCATTCTAGAGTAATTACACATAGGAGATACGAACGCGTACCTGCAGCATTGTTCGAAATTGAATTTACATTGGTTGCATTACGATTTTATTTCAATTTGCATCTACCTTTTTGCGCATCAAACGAATTCCAATTAAAGGATGATCTGAATGTTCACTCTAGACGTTAATTAAGAACGTTATAAATTGTCAACGCCATATAAATGAAAAGCCAAATATCGCAGCTGTTATGGAATGTTTCTTTTTTGCGGAAAAATAGATCCCGATCGATAATCAAATGAACACGCAAAAACCTGTCGAAACACTGCGAGTAAACAAATCAGTCTAATGATGCGGAAAAACTCGAAATTATTCATCAATTCATATTAACTACATTAACATGTAACAAACCGTTAATATGTGCTTAACCTGAATTATCAACGGCTCGCTGAAATCATCTAACAATTTTTATTCTAACGCTTTTTCATGTTGAGTTGATTAAACAAAAATTTCTTTTGAAAAACAAAGAGACGAGAACAAAAATGTTCACCTTTACCAACTTTTCGAATTTTAATTGAAAATCATTCGCATGAAACATCACCGTGAAACTTTCAAGCAGCGCGTGTCTCTGACAGATTTTTGGCCGACAGCCCTGAAACAACGTTATCAAAATGATTTCGCTAACGATCAAAAGCTACGGGCTTTTCTGCTTACGCGCAATCACGCGGAAAAATATCGTGGATTTGTTTTCGCACGGACTATGGTCTCAGTACGTTTTTCATCATGAAAATTGCACATAAGAAATTTTTAATCGACAAAGCTGTTCCATTAATTACAACATTGTTCGTTCAATCAAAAGTCTATAGCTTATAATAAATTTCATTCTTTAAATTCTTAACGTAAAAATTTGATCAGCAAATTTCAACCATAACTCATCCAAACAAAACGTTTGTTTGAGAAGAGAAAGAAAAAAGCGGTATAAAAAGTTGAACTACATCATTAAAACCAAATACAAAGTGTCAGATGAAGAAAAAAAATCGTTACGCATTATAGAAAATAATGATCGACTCAGGGCGCATATGCATAAGTAATCAAGCGCGGCCTGTTTTAATTTAGGATCACCCCTTCATTTTTTCCGTGAGGGTTAATTTGAATGGAACCGATTGTAGTGGACGGTGATACGCCTACGTGTTCCTCTTTTTTGTACCGCAAAGTTTTTTTTTTCTGATCAAGCCCTTTGCCGACAATACGTCTCGCTTTTGACGCGCTACTTTTTCTTTGCGTTACGCAACACAACCCTTTTCTGGTCCAGACGTGAAAATGGGGAACCGATTATTATGACAAAGATGGCGATCGATGCCGAGGTAGGAAGTGACTCACTCCGGTGAGATATTACAAATGACGTACGTTGGTTAACTTCAGTTTGTGGCGTCATTTGTTTCATCCTTTTTTTTCACTTTTTTTTTGTTTTCGCTCACGCACAGCCTTCTTCCTCTTTCTTTTAATTTCCACCTTTGTATCCGCACAAAAAGATTAAACGAGGGTCAAGGGTCGACACACATTTGAACTCTATTTAATAACACGTTATTTCCCGTTGTTCCTTCATCAAAAAACGATTACGGTACATTCGTCAATTGAGGATAATGTATATTAATGTAAATGTTATAATATTCAAAACAAAATGGAAGAGTGTGTGTTTAAAAAGCTGTTATTTCCGAGTGAACGTTCATTTAAAATTTAAAGAAAGAATAAAAATAGAATCATTTAATTATAGATTGATTATTTCATCGTAGTTGCAATAAAGTTTCATCGTTTCGACTCTTAAACCGAATGCAATAATTGTGGCAGCATATTCAACATTTTCTGCGCGAAGTTCTCGCGATATCGTTAATAATGAACTCGAGTACATGAAACTTGTTCAAGCAGGACTTCTGCAACAGAATCGATACCCAACAATGGAAACCGATGTGGAACGTTCCTATTTTTTTATTTGAATTTCCATATTCAAGTTTATTAAACAATTTTTTAATCGTTACCCGAGAATCTATCAAGATTTCACCTCGGACGCCGCACGTTTTCCATCGATTGCACTGCAAATCAACGTCCTCAGATTGTTGCCATGAGAATGCACACTTTTTTCGCACTTATCTTATCAAGCGTTCTTGATACAGAATTTAGTTCGGTCGTACATCAAGCAAAACGAACGAATGCTGACTTCAGTTCTCTTCAAGATGACAATAATTTTTACTGCATCACATTATATAAATCTGCAAAAAAAGTCAAAAAATTAGAATTAAAAAAATTATTTTTTTCATCCAATCAGATTTAAAAATTTTTATAATGTATTTTTTGTTTCGTAATCGAATTATGGCGAGTAAAAAGAGATTTTTTTTATTTCCACCTCGATAAAAGAAATGTTTTCTCAGTGACGATTTGCATTCGATGATTACCAGACAATAAAACTAATCCGACAAACGCAAAGTGCTTTAACGCTCGTTTGATGAGGATCTTATTTTTTTAACGACGTTTGCAAACAGCCGACGAAGGAATCTCGAGGGTGGCCCCCCAAAAGACGTAGCGAGCATCACTGACTTACTTTTCAACCCTTTCGGCAGAATCGCGGGGCGAAGTTCGCAGCCTCGCTTATTCATTATTTCTCGGGACACCTTTTTATTCGTCTCGTTTTGCCCATTACAAATTATACAACAACGAAGATTCACGATTCGTATATTTAGATCAGTCCTTGAAAATCCTCGCATTTTGTTCAATGCAGTCACAGATAAAGAATTCATAATGCATATGAATATTCAAGTCATTATTTAATCTTGATGTGATTAATTGTTTCCAAGATTTTTAATCAACAAAAAAATTACAAAAAGTAAATAAAAACTGTAAAAAAAAAAAAGAAAAAAAATAATTACAGAAAAAAAGGAGTAGAAAAAAAATTGGTTCAAACATGGAAAATGAAAAAAGTTGTCATCTAGTTTGCTTTCTAATCGTCGTTGACGTTCTAATCCTAATAAGAATAATGTCGTGACGATATAGTGAAATATCATGTGCGAGATCTTCGACAAGGTTTAACGCGTTCTTCTCCTCGAGATATAACTGGTCAGTAGGTTAAGTGTTCGGTATATCTAATACAATATTATCGATACAAAAACTCGCATTTCAAATGATTCTCTAGCGTTTGATAAAATACCCGTTATAATTGCCTGTGGACTAATTTCATGACTGAAAAAAAAGTGCGCTCCGAAAAGGATAGCACAATTATTATGTTTTTCTTCTCCATTCGAAATTGACATAAAATAACTTGCGGCTTTATCGTTATCAAGAATACAATTTTTCACCAACCAAATCTGACGACTGAATAATGTTCAGTGTATTTCACTGCATTTCTTTATTAAGTGCCGAGCGGTACGTGAGATATAGTAATTGGCGTTTGATGGGGTCTCTTACTTTTTTCGTTTTATTCTCCTTCTCGCTACTTTCAGATTTGCGCGCAGCTTTTATCAAGTCCTGCACATAAAATAAAGTATAGATTTGCATCTGATGACTTTCTATATACGACGCGGGTCGGTATGTGTGTGGGAGTACATCAGCCGAGCCACACGGCTTGCCCGGCCAATGTACTCTCTGCGACTAGGCTCCATATTTCATAATTTGCACCGAATTATTATATATACCGTTCGATTTGCCATAGCCATCTCGCACAGCGCCGATCATAAATTAATAAATTTGTCATTGGACTCGTGCAGGAGTGTTCTACTTAATCATGATTTAATAATCGTAAATCCGATGGCAAAAAGTTGATTACACTTTTCAAATGAAAATTAAAAACAAAAAATTACAACAAAACCCATTCTTTTCCGTTTTATCTGTTCGTCAATTTCACTCTTTACAGCCACAAACAAGCTTATGAAAGTTTTTTTTGTACCTCGTCCCTCTCGCTCCCTCTCTCTCTCTCGAAACATTGTAATTTCCTTAATTCCAAAATAATTGCCATAAATGTTGATCTTAATAAAATATCTTATTACTTTAATTGTAAAAGCTACAAAAGAATGCCGGAGAGGTTTAAAATGTAACCACAAAGCGCCATAATACCCAGCATCATCACTTACTTTCGATCCAATTCTCTCGGAAGAGGCGGAAAAAAAAGTCTGCCGAGAATCCATAACCGGTCATTACACAATTACATATTTAACATTCTTGAATGGTATAGGCAAACATTGAAAAGGCCCTGCAGAAATTCGGATGCCGAACGCGGTGCGTGCTGCTCGAATGTGGGCCAGAGTGTGTAAAGTCTTAACGGCGCTATTAAGCCGGCTATAGGAAATGATGCTCGAGTCGATAATTTTCATGCGAACGCCAACTCATCGCGTGTCTCTTAAAGCGAAAACGCACTGTAATTATCGTGGCATATCGTTTGCAATCTCTCGATCTTAGGCATTATGTTAATAATTTTGCACTTTGCAAGAGGGAGAGAGACAGAGAGAGTGCGAGAGAAGCATTTACGTCGAGATTGCATAGCTACATCTCGCCCTGGACGCGCGATATTTTTAGCAGCCGCTCACTCGGAACGCGATTGATAAACGGGGGCGCAGCATTAACCTCCCGCAGGACCAACTTAACGGGCAGCGTGTCTGCCCTAACTGTTCATCGCGGTAACTGTCGCAATCGCGGCTGCTGCGTAAAGCTATCCGCGTCATTAGAAAAGTCTACCTCGTTGCCAGCCGGATGTTATTTGGGTTAACTGCTACCCCACCCCTCTGCTATCACAAAACAGGATTTCATTTTCTGGACGGATCGCAAACGTCCGACAAGTGGTCGACATTCATAAAAAAACATTATTATATTTTATTTCCCCTTTTTTTCACGCAAAATGAGACAAGCAATTTTTGCCCTTGAGACGAACGTCTATAGAAAAATAATTTACACTCTATTTTTTTTATTAAATGTTGTAAAAAAGACCGCAAATGTTCTTTCTTTTCTTTTTTCTTTTTATTATTGAATTGCTGCCACTTTTTTGTATGAGAAAACAAGTTGATTGATTTGAAATTAATGTTGAAAAGAGGTGTGGGACGGTCGCGCAAATTCTCACGTCGTAGACCACAATCGCATGTCCCCAGTGTATATTGCGGCGGTATCATCTGTGCGTTTTCTCGCTGCTTACATTTTATAACGGCAAAGAGGAAACGTCGGGGATATATAACGCATATTGAAACGCGCGATCCTGCTATTTGTTATTATTATCCGCCGCTGAAAACTAGTCTTACGGGAGCAAGAAGTCGCAACGTCGCAATTGGCTCTCGTGGTAATTGCTCCGGTCGCGCGAGAGTCTGTTTTCGTTCGCGGATCATCATGTCACTTAGCGTCTCTCTGCCATTGATGAAAAACTCATCGCAAATCAGTGTTATTGATTTAATTGGAATTTCATTAAACGATACGCGATTACATGCTTTTGCTGCACGCAAAGACTTGTGGCGCTAAGTAATGTCACAATCACATAATTATATGTCATTTTTGTATTCATTATGTCCGATTTCCATGTCATCGTTACAAATGATTTTCACTGATGGAAATTGATTCAGTGAATTTTATATTCCTTTTTACTCGCCATAATTATCTAAAAAGAAAGAAACAAAATTTTATGAAATTAATTTATCATCATTTTTTGTTATCATTTCTAGTTTTATTTTTAGAGTTAATTATTTTTGCATACTTAAGATATAAACTGTCGTGAAGAAAAAAAAGCCTGAGAGACACGGATTGATAACATAAATTTGCAAATCGTACAAGTCATTATTATGGTGGAAGAAAAATCGTAAAATTGCGTCGCCCCGACTTTTAACTTCGGCAGTGAAAGAACATTCATTCTGAGACATTAATTTTTACCCCTTTCGCTTCTCGAACGCCACTCCGTGACTGCCTAATGACTCGAGTCTGGTGGCATCTTCCAAGACCCTATATAAGACTCGGCTTGTTATCTCAATCGAACGAATCCTGTAATAAAAAAAAGAAAAACAGTTTTATTTCACATTATCAAAAATTTGCAGTAACATTTTTTTTGTGCATGCAACTTTTTTTTCAACCTTCCTACGTTTTATGACTGTAGAATGGTGGAAGATGATTTAAAGAAAGTGGTCGAGAACAAAGCGAGGAATTACAATGGCACTCATCAAGCATTGGGAATAAATTGCGCCGACTCACGGCGACAAAAATCGCTCTGCGGGCTGAGTTAGCCTTTACGAGATTATAAACTGTTGTTGGTACGAGTTTTTTTTCCCCTTCCAACGACTTGACTTGTTAGCTACAATTTTAATCTTTCATAAAATGTTCATAACAATTTTCATGCCACAAAATATCAACACTTTCTGTAAACACATACTCGACAAAACAAAACCAAACTCATCAAATTTCGATTAACAAATAGTTTTTGAATTGAAACGAAAAAAAGAACGTGGCTTTTGGGATTAAATTTCTGAAATATATTTGAAATTAACAATAACCAATCAAAATTCCTGATTTTCATTTGGTATTCGAAACACTCAGACGAAAGCAAATCTCATCATAAATAATTTGCTAGCGAGATAATTAAAATCATCAATACGCTAACGGCCTAACAAACGGCCGTGGCAATCTCGAAAATCGTGCCCTTTAATAGAACGTGCGCGCATCATTTGATTTCAGTAATCAATGACCGGCAATCGTCGATGTCCGTACGTTAGAATTAGAATCAAACATTTATTCGCGCTATTCCGCCGAGCTAAATTATACGTCGAGTCAAGTTTACGACCGCTCGAGTACACGTCCAACAAAGTGAGACATCGGCACTTGTAAGGAAACGACAAGTCTCGCTCGAGCAAAAAGTTACCATCGATACTCACCGATAACAAAAAGTCACAACATTCAACGTGAAAGATTTACGACGTGTGGAAATTGACAAATGACAAATTTAACTTATAAAAACAGTTGGAAATGAAAAAAAAATAATAATAACAACAACATGAATTCAAACCCTTTTTATAAAATTATAACATTTGTATATAAAGTTGTCTGAACGAGATCATCAAGGGGACGGAAGTAATTTTATAAACCAATTAAAAATGATTTCGAATAAAAAAGTTCATCGCCCTTTCTCGGTGCATCGAATCGGAAGGGAATATATAGGAAAGGGTTGATAGCCTCGGGGTCAGCGGCCGTTTTGGGTCGCATTTAATAAAAAAAAATGTGGAAAAAAAACAGATCAGGAAGTAGGGGTTAAGTAGCGAATAAAAAAATAGACTTTGAGAGAAGCAGGTGAAACAAGAGGTTAACGCCATATGCCTGAATGGTGTTCCTCCCACACACGCGCACCGATCATTCTTTTGTTTTTCGTTGCGACCGGAAGTGCCCGAGAATTCGGCTCCTCCGGCACTTTTTAATTAACTGCGAACAGTTTAAGATAATGCGATGCATATTTCGGCATTCGTCATGGACGAATCGGTTGATCGCGATCACGACTGCCCCGATGTATCGCCGATAACGATTCTTTTATTGTGTGATAATTTTTTTTCTTTTTCGGCCCGATTCATTTTTCGTTTCTTCCGCTGATGTGCTGGGTAATTTTTTTTTATACACAGCTCTACGTCTGACTGCATGCCAAAAATACAAGCATTTTATGCACACGTTGTGCAACGTTTCGACATTTGTTTTAGGAAACAAATATTGCTTCTTTTTTATGCGCCTGACTTCGTAAGAGAAAATAGATTTTTCGCGCTCGTTACAATTTCACGATTTTCGCATTGAGGCAAAAATAATTTTTTGGCTGCCTGAACTTTTCATCGAAACAAAGATCATAAAAAGTAATTTAAACTGCTGGCATGTTGGAACGCTTTTCCGTCGTCATTAAAATTAAAATAGAAGTTTTTTTTTTTTCATACGAAATAATGTATAAACTTTGTTCTCTCTCTATTGTATATTTTTAGAAAATACCAATACTGCATTTGAAAATAAAATCTGCTAAAATGTTTCTCGTTGCGAGTCCTTGATATTCAGATTGTTCCGAAATGAATGATCAAAAATAAAAGTTTTCCCGGGCGGTTTGGAAAACAACTCGAATAAATCAATAGCCCCGCCGCTTAATTTCACTAGAGTTATACTTGATTATTTTGCGACAATTCGAGTGGTTGTACAATTTCATTAAGTTAACTATTTCGTGTAATATGCAAATTTTATTCATAACATGTCATTTGTAACTTGAAGTGGTCATTTCAAATGAATGATATTCAGATTTTTCCTTTTTTCATTTCTCTAAATATAAAATACTCAATACAAAAACTGAAATACAAAAACCACTCAAATCAACCATTGACTAAAAAAGAATCAAATTTCACCTCGTAAAAGATAATCTAATCAGGATGCCAAATGACTTTCATTCTATCATTTACCATCATAATTATATCAATTTTTACCTAACTTTATTTGATCTCACAAAATTTATTTAAAAAAATACTTTTTTTTCACGTCAACACCAAATGTTACTCTATAAATATTGCGAAAAAAGTCATTTTTTACTCTAAAAAAATTGATGCCATAAAAGTGAAAAGCATTTTTGCAATTTTTTCATCAGAGATGAAAAATCTAGGGGTAGAGAAATGAAAAACAATGACTGAAATGTATGTGGATGACGCCCATGGCTTGGGTTGGAATCTCTGAAAGAGGCTGTACATAAGTTAGGATTTGGGATACTACTGATGATGACTGTACCCCATGTATGCACCCACACACTGGGGAAATTTCGCACGTACGTTCGCCAGGGGGTAGAAATCATTAAAGGGGCGTGGCGTGCCCGTGGTTACCCGGATGACGGTCACGTGAACCAAGATGGCCGACCTCGGAGGGTTCCCCTCTTTGCAACAGTCATTTGTTATCGGCCATTTTATTTTAATGATTTCCATGCATGCGTGAAACGCTTCGCTGCAGTGCCGGGAAAGGGATGCTATGCCTCGTAACGTCCACTAGCGCATTGCACTAAACTATATCATTCGGCAACGCTGTGTGCCTAAGTGCATATTTCACTACTGCAATAACGCACCATTTCACTCAATTATTTATATTCCGCTCTTTTAGCCCCAGCTTCTTTTCACGTTATTTATGTTCTCAGCCCGCGCACCTCAATGATGATTTATCATCGTGCCTCTATTTCACATTTTCTTCTACATTGAAAATAATTTTTTTCTCTCTCTTAATTAAATAATATGCATTTTTTTCTTTCGTCGCATTTTCTGTTTCTCATTTGACACTGATGACTTTTTATTATTTCAGTTTTGATTTGATGAACTAATTTAAATTGAAAGTTAATTGAAAAATAAAGACGACGGATAATTGAATGCAAAGTTCTCTAAGTCAGCGGTTTAACATCTATATCACGTTATTAAGTAAGCAACGATGTACTTAAAAGCATTCGTCATTTTTGCTGATGCGTATTTGAATATGTTAACAGTGGAGCCGTAGGTGATGAGATCAAGTTAACGCCATGTTGCAGATTTCGAAACGCCTTGGCAATGTAATACACGCTCGCGGTATATATATGCGATCGCAAGAGAAACAAGCCGAACATTAGAGAAAGTAAACGCTCGAGCTAGAGACACTTTTGTATATTACAGTTACCCGTTGTAAATTTCATAATTTGCACTCTTCCGTTTGTATAAATAATAACAAGTACCTCTAGAACCGATTACCCGACGCAATTTATGAACTCCGATTATACTTAGAGACCACTTGCAAAATCATTTTCTCCAGATCGTTATGACAATAAATTTGAACTTGACATTTACTTATAATCGATTAAACTTTTGTAACAAACATTTACAATGGCTTCAATTGTAATTTCAAAATTTAACAGAAACCAAAATTACATTTTTGTTTTTGAACATTTGATTGCTAAATTGTACTTTTGATTCGAATTCTTTTTTTTTCTCTCTCAACGCATGACTGGGTATCTTTGAGTGAATGAAAATAGGTTTTGAACGATCGAATACACGTGTGATTTGGCATGTAAAATGAAAGGGATACAAAGGAGTGCTCAGAACTGGAGTAAGAATCGTGTAATACGAGCATTAGCACGCTCAATTTTGACTCTCCGTCAAAGTGCGAGCTCGAAACAATTTCTAATGCCCAGGCCTGTTACTCGATTTGATATTAATGGAGCTTGGTGTAACATCGATTTACATCGCAGAGAGCGGGCGCGCGTGAAATTTTTACATCGCGTGCTTTAAAGGATGCCCGCACGAACATTGATTGGTTTTCAACTAATTATATTTCGGGGCTTGATTTTCGCGGGTCACGTGATATTTATTTGCCGCTGCAGCTTGTCCGGAAACAAATAAAATGAGTTATCGGGGCTTCGTTTTGTCGCGAGAGAGCCAAATGAATAAATATCAAAAGGAGAGGCTGAAATCATCAGTGTCGGAAGTGCATTGTGCTTTTGATATACATTTTAATTTATTCTTAATAAATCGTTTTCACGATGACAATTTGTTTCTTTTATTTTTATTTTTCTGTTTGTTATTTATTTTGTTACGAACCCGGCTCACATTGTGAAAACCGGCGATTTTGTGAGTTCAATCAGCGCGGAAATATCAGCAAAGGAAATTTTTCGTACGAAATTTTAACGCGTCATTGGAAATGAGCAAAAACGGAATCGAATACTTTGATGACTCGAAATTGCATTTAGACATGGGCTCTGTATACTAACCCGAAGCGATTTATCGAAAACAAGGTCCAATGCAAATTGTAAATGCAAATCTAAATGACCAAATATACTGCCCTCCGTAAATTTATTATTTGCTTTTATATAACCCATTTGAGCTGCATTTTCCGGTTGCACTTTAATGCAAAATGAAAATGGTTAATTCGCAATTTTGTTTTACAAACTTACAACTCGGCGAAATTATAATGTTTCAATTAAAAGTTCCTTCGAGATTGATAACACGTTCTCATCCTTTTTACAAACAAACCAAAAAAAAAAAAAATGTATGCATGTCAGAGGCCGGACAAATCCCATCGCAGAGAAAAAGAACAAAATGAGTGCGTGACGAAAACAGAGCAGCGACAAAAACCCGTGGAAAGCTCACCTCCACTCACATCGGGCCGACAAAGTGCAACAAAAATGGCGAACTGTCATCAGCACTCGGCCAAAAACTCAGCAGTTGCACTTTTGTCCGCGCGCAGTAGTCTCGTGGAAAATTTAATTTCCAGGCTCACTCTCCGGTAGCCCAAAAAGTCATCCCTCGGCTCTCTCTGAAAGCTCTTGAAACTTTATCTCGTGTTGTAAATCAAATTTGCCTCGACCCTCCTCGGTGTGTGCTAGAAAAAAAATAGTCATGGGGTTAAAACAGAGAAGGGCGAAATCGAGAAAAAATAAAACGAATCGCAATGATGCATAGCTGGAGAAAATCATTGGGAGAACGGCGGCGCGGAGAAATGCCAATGGCGTCGAAGGGCTGAATTGGGATAGGGAGGCAAATGACATCGCACGTGCATGTGAGTGCGTGTACAGTTTAATGATTTTCAGGCGGAATTTCGATGACGACGTGTCGCGTTACGAGAGGGTAGGTGGCGCGGACGCAGGGGCGTACCGAGCCACCCCCGGTCGAACTGGGCCGACCGGAGGATGAACAAGGACGCAAAACAAGGAGGTCCGAGAAGAGAGGGACGCAGAGTGGACTAGAAACGGCTCCGCGTAAATTTTACAGTGATGCGTTTATTTGTTCGCCGAACGAAACGCGAATGCATTATACATGGATTGCAGGGGACATTAATTTTCTGTCGTGGACGTGTATAGTGGAGGGAGTGTCCCGCGCACGAATCCTCCGGTGCACATGTGTCGCAAATTTTCACATTTTTGACGAGTTCTTTTTTTTTTCGTTCGCCCCCACCCCTCTATGAGCGTAGATTTTTTACTCACTGACAGCCAGGACGATCAATCGACACACGATCACCCGGTGTGTTTTATTCACCGATTGATTTGCCCGGAAGACTGGCTGTACCGTTGTTCTACAAATATCGCGGCGTTTTCGTTATTTATGGATGCCATCCTGCTTTGAATTACGACCCGAGCGTTTTGTATACGTTTCGATAAAATCGCGCCCGGGCTGCTCGCAGAACGCTCGAAAGAATGGGAAACGGAGAGGCGCACGGAGAGAGGGCAATAAAAATTCTTCGAATTCATAATTCCTGCTTCGGCAGATTACTCTCGGATTGAGCAACCCTTTTTTTTCAACCTTTCACTGGTCTTTATGCTTGACAGCTAAGCTAACGAGTCTTATTGATTAACATCACCAGCCATGCACAAACGAATTGTTATTACTTCCAAATTACTTTCCTGCGGGACATTTCGTCGTGACATTTCTTCGACCTGCAAAAAAATATCTTACATTAGTTTGAATGTTTCTTTCGTTTCAATTTTTTTAATCTACTTAATATTTTTGAATCATACACAGAGAAAAAAATTATATCTAAATTTACTGAACTGTACAGTATATGGGGGACAAATGTACAATTCAGAAAATATTAAAGTTTACAGCAAATATTAGTTTAGTAATTTTTTATGCTTATTCGTCAAAATTTGCTGTAAATTTAGATAATTTTTTACGAATTTTAGATTTGTCCCCCATATACTGTACAGTTCACTAAATTTTCATCTACAAATTATAATATTTGATAGAATTTTTGTTCTCCGTGTAAAAATTACAATTGTAACTGATTTTTTGTTTTCTAATTAAAATAGTTTTTCTGTATTTAATTAAAAATAAACTCCCTCAAAATTCGTCAATTAAGGTCCGGTTGGCAAACGGGCGAACCGTGTGGCGTTTGCTTCCTCAGTTGTCACGGGTGCAAACAAGAGAGGAAGAGTGTATAACAAAAGTTGTCGTGCGTGGACATGAAAGAAGAGAGAACCGTTTGCTGGATATTGTGCGTAGCAAAGTATTGCAACCCTTTGAGCGGTTCGGTGCTTCCGGTGCTCGCGATCGGGGTGAACTGCACGCGGATGCACGCGCACACACGCCTACGTAAGCGATGCTACGTTCTCGATAAATGTTTTTCTAGCTCTGCAATTAAATGCCAGCGGCAATAAGAAACTCCGGCCCCTCGGTTCCGTAGCGCACTCGCATAATAATCCGCTCCTAATTACAACGAGATAGATGGCGCAAGTAATATATATTTTAAAAAGTCTTAACAACACCTGGGTCATTGACGCCAAATTTACCAGTTGTTTAATTCTTTTTTTTTCTTCTTATGTCGAAATTTCTTTATTTTTCACCTTTCTCGGTTGTCCGGACGTTTGTACTCTCGGTTAACCCAATTCTGATGCCGGCCGATGTTTCAGTGTTGTTCGTGTTTGCATTATACACAAGCTCTACAATATTGATATTTATTTAATCCCTTTGATGAAACATGATTATTGGAAATTTCTGATGAGGTTGGGGATAATTTTCTTTCCCTATAACTCGACGGTACAACTGTTCAAATTGAATGCCATTATTTTCGCAAAATGAAATTTAATCGAATCTCTGATATTTGTTTTGATTTTTGATTGATTTTTTTTTATCTCTGAATTATCATGAAGGATTTCATTTGGATATGAATATTTTGGTTCTAGGAGCTACAATGCATCATTTTCTTTTTCAAATTTTTATCAAATTCATTTCGATTTATCATCTTCAAGTGTCATTATCATGCAAATTTTAGATTCGTTTTAGAAATTTTTTTTAACATATTTTTCTCCACTTTGCAATGTAATCATCATTTTACGATTTGTGTATTTCAGATTTGCATGTTCCAAATCCATCATTTTGCATTCTAAAAATGGATTTACTCGAACTCAAAAATAATATATACGGAAGTAATAAATTCAGAAGATTGCAAATCAAATTACTCACATCCTCTATTTTTGAACCTTTTTTTGCGAGTACCCAGTGTTTTAATTACCATGAAACCGCACAATTTCGATTCTCGTCCCGTTTTTCGTCGCCGGGTAAAAATTGCATCAACCCGCGATTCGATTAAAGAATTAAGCTATCGGCGAAAAAAAAACACACACACCAAGCCGCGCGCTTAGCTGTTCGTCCAAAAATAGCCGGTGAGCCGAAAAGATTGCATTAATGGCAACTTTTCACCAATGGCTTATTTTTAGCGACTATTTCCCGGTTGCGAGTTGTTTCATTCGATTAGTCGAGTTGAGACACGCTCATTCATTAACCCATTTAGGTGCGAGGAAAATGGGCAACCTGCCACGAGAAAAAAAAATTGCCCTGCAAAAGTTTGTACGATTCGTCAATGTTATTCCTTGTACGTGAACAAAAAAGAACGGTAAAACACGGCCGAAATTGGCGCGCCGTTGAAGACAAAACACTTGTTCGGTCGGATTAAAAAGAAAAAGACCAAAAAAAAGCGAACAAATTGGTGCGAGAGAGTTATTTTTATTAAATCGACTGGAATCGCTTGATTGAATAAAAGATGAGAAGCTCGACACCGCTCTCGGGCAAAAAGAGTCGAGAAGAATGCGCCCGATATTAATAAAAGTCGTATCAAGCCAATCGCTTGTAGAAATTACAGAGGTGGACTCTTGCGCAACGAGAAAAACCTCTCGCTTCGATTTACTTTAAGAAGTGCTTCGGAATAAACTACTAAGCTGTCAAACAAACTTGTTTATCCTTGTTTCAATTAATCCCAACAATTGATTGATCGATAAAAAAAACTCCGTCGAAAGAAAAACGCGAGAAACATTTTTCAAATTAAATTGGTGTTACAAAAAAAAAAAAAAAAGTACACAAAAAAATAATGTTCTTTTTCTTTTCTGATGGGATGTTTTTTTTTAAATTAAATTTTCAGTTGCAAAAGTCAACCGCTGTTTCAACAGTTCGATGACATAAATGACGAGTTAAATTGAATGTTATTTATGACATCACCCACGATGTTGAAATTACAACGCGACGTCGCGCATCCAACGTTATAATCAGTTTAAGGGAACATCTCCGCTGTGAATGTCTTTGCCACAGAGCGAACGACCGCAAACCGAATGGCAATTTATGGTTTTGGAAAAGCATCACGCGTCAATCGATTGGGGCAGAAAATTATCTGCTAATTATCGTTGTGTCAATCCGCCAGTCACATCTGTACCTCGCGGGCCATTTTAAACGCGTGCGGCATTGAGTGGCGCGAAAAACGAATAAAGCCTCGTGTAAACTTTGCACCGGCGCGAATATACACCGTTGATCTCTTTATTGGACGATCACGCTGACACGAGCAACGCCGAATTTTGATCCCGGGGCGTGCACCTCTAATGGCATTCGACATCGCCGAAATTGACAGCGCGATTTATTGGCGCCCGCATATTGCACCGACTCAATCTTCATTACCTAAGCGCATAATCGCTGTTGAGTCAAATTTAATGTCATGTTAGATTACATGAACACTCGATATGATTTCATTTCAAACTCTTCCAGCATCATATTTATTCGGACAGTCTCACAGCATTCTCGTTTGGTATTGCCGTTTTTTGACGACCAACATTGTCATGTCAAAAAACGACACACTATTTTTGTTTGTTTATTTGTTTGTTTTTTTTCGTTACTGAATGAGTGACAAAGGCCTTCCACACTTCAGCGACCAGACCATCACAGCAAAGATGACGAAATTCTATTATAATTGATAGAGGTGCGTAAATTCGCGCATAAAGTCAAAGTTAATTGGCGGTGTCTGGTTGCCGAAAATGATGTTGGCCGTTGGAACAATTACTTATTGTATGCAAATGGGCGTAATGCCTCGTGAATGATTTGTGATAACCGAAACGTTCTAATTTGCAGGTGAACGGCCGTATAAGTGCCACCTTCCCGATTGCGGGCGGGCTTTCATCCAGCTGTCGAATCTCCAGCAGCATTTACGGAACCACGACGCGCAGGTGGAGAGGGCGAAAAATCGGCCGTTCCACTGCAACATTTGCGGCAAAGGTTTCGCCACGGAGTCCAGCCTCCGGACCCATACGTCGAAGGTCAGTCATGTATGTACCAAATCCGACGTCCACTATTTTATTTACAATACCATACACGCGGCCAGAGAATACAGAATAACACGCGAGAGATGGCCATCTTTGCTACGCGCAATGAGTAACTATCATTCTTTAATAATTTAACAACAAAATCAAAAACGCCAGTCAAATTAATCAATAACGAACAATTTTTCGAGTATGCGCACACATGGTGGTGGGTACGCTTGCATCAAAAACCCAATTCCCTTTCATTCCCGTAAACCGACCAAGACGCTTACCGAGGATTTACGCCACAATTGTCTTTCATTGTAATATAAATCAACGTCGAGTCATCAGAGGCCTTCCTCGATGTGCAGTAGATTAGCTCATCTTCTGGGGTTTTTCCTCCAAAGCTTGGGACCGCTTGGCTGGGATTCGCCTATACATCCAAAAGCTTATCACTCTCGACGGACCAAAAATCACCCTGCAAAGTGTAAACATTCAACATTAATATATCACAGCCAAGATAATTCAACTCGTCGTCCTCTCATTGATCAGAAACACAAATTGTGCAATTGGATACTGCGTGAATGAAAAAAAAAAAAGAGAAATTCAAATTCACACGAAGAGCGTCGTGGGAAAAACGGAGCTAAGGAGGTTGCCGAGAAAAGCCCAAAAAAATGCGACGACGAAAATGCCGGCGCGATTGCGGACCCCTTTAATCAGATTCACCCCTTACGAAATTCACGTCCGGAATTTTTTTTCCCCTTTTTCGCCAACCCTTTCGCACGCCGGGCACATGTCTCGGAGGAAAAAACGGTGGCATCTGCCGAGCGCTGCAATCTCGCTCTACTCTCTCATCTCCTTCGAATTAACCGGCTCTCTTTCTTCCATGCAATATCTCTTACGATCTCTCCAAAGCAATCTCACCTATCGATTTATTGCCCTCGGCGATAGAGACGCGCGAAATTATCCGTTTTATATCGCAATATGAAGGAAGAATCTTCGCTTCTTGTACGCAATAGTGTCCCGCCCACTTGTTTATAAATTAATTTGACTAATTTTGTTATTTTGTTTTTTCTCTTTAATCCTACATTTTTTCTGCAGACCATAATTAAGAAATTTACCTTCCTGCATTCTCGAAAAAAACATTGTCCAGCTATAAAGCAATTTATATTTTTGTTCCATCCTTTCTCTCCCTCTTGTCTTATTTTTCGAAAATTAAATTCGACGTTTTTACAATATTTATTGCGAATAAATACGACGGTATTTCGAACAAGATCTTCGGACGTAGTAATTGAAATCTAATCCGCGTCTAAAGCTGTAGCTTCAATTTTCGGAGGCTCGTTCTCTCTGTTCCTCGCTCGATCTCTCTCTCTTTTCATCTCTCTTAACCCTTTTTCATGTACCCGATAAATCTCGCATAATCTGACTTCGTACTTTGCTAAGCGCACGATGAAGCCTGTTTGCATCGTATGAAAGATTGCGGAATTAAAAATGTAAAGCGGTTTCAATATTCAGATAGACGAAAAAAAAAATTAAAAATGATCCATAAAAAACAAGCTGCAAGATTTAGAACGACGGAAAACATGTATATATTTATCGCTCAAATGTTGTACGCTAAAGAGAGACAAGTAAATGGTGTGAAAAAAAAAGAAGTTGGCGAGATCGACGAGAAGTAAAGTGGCGACACAAAACGGGACGGCGAAATCGCGTAATCACTTAGAAATGAAAATTAGAAGCAGTCTCGTCGTTGGTTCCGGGATGCCCTCTACATCGGATTACCGCAGAAATAAAGTATCGCGTTGCAGCGGTGTAATTAAAACGCCGCGCAATAGAAAACGTTCCGCGGGGAGGCCGGGGTGAAATAAAATGACGAAACAAATGGAACAGCAGCCCATCTTGCCCCGGGCTAATCGAATTTTCGCGCGCAGCGCGATTTCTTGAAATTGCTTTTTCGCCTTTCTACGCTTTTAACGTTTCTCCAGCTCAAGATACTGCAAAAATTTGAACTTGTATTTTGCTTTTTCAAAAAAAAAAAATAATAATAATAATAATAACAATAATAATAATAATCAATTGTGGACGAACAAAAAAATTGGCTTCGAATGTTGACAGCTTTTTTGTGAGTATTTTAATTTATTGGTTAGTTTGAGTACTAATTATACGAAAATGTAAAAACAATATTCTTTTGTTCGCAATGTTAATCTCGAATCAACGATTACATCACGTTGCATCCTGACCTTTCCCTCGCGGTTTATCGCACTCGCTGGAACGACAAAAGTCGCAGTTTAGGCGCGACACGATAATGCGCGAATAAAAGCATTACTAATTAATTGACGTGCGTTAAAAAAGTACGTATGAATAAATAATGAGAATCTCGAATAACGCGTAACGGATTTGCAAGGAAGAAAAAGAGGGGTGTTCCATCAATATCACAACCCAATGGCGATAAATTATGTTTGGTTTTATAAACACTGTATTTATGCTAAGTCCGTATACATTATGGCTCGTAATCGATGTACCAATGAGACCAAAATTTTTATCATCGCATGCGATCGGGCGACGACCACAGCTGTGTGGCGAAACCGAAAAACGCACCGTCAAAACCGGCCGCAAACATCGTTTCCTACGCGATTCTGCGAAACGATTCGCGCATTTAATTATGCGCATTATTCATCGTGAAATTGAACGTCGAGCGTTTTCTGATCGAAATCAATGACAAAGGTGAAACGACGATTTGATTGATCAGTTCTGTTTGTTGACTTTTTATTATCATTTTGTTTATAGTTTTTTTTTATTTCTTTTTTTTTATCATTTTCCAATTAAAGATTATTCAAATCAGCCTAATCAATCTGACGTTTTTCTTTTAAAGACGGAAATTTTCATATTCATATTTTTGGAATTTAATTTTTATTACTTTTTTATTTTTAATTTTTTCATAAGTTTAATGTTCAATGGAACGAGTTTAAAATAGTGAATTTATTAATTTGCAAACGGACCTCGACACACTCGAGATTTTTCATCTCGAGAGCATTTATGTATTTACATGCGTGTAGAGGGCAATCGCACATGCAAGAATAGTTCAAGCAACTCGGGAGCGCGGAATTCCGCGGTGCACGTCGCGATGCATTTTCATGGGTAAAAAATATCGAGCAAGACTAGCGCGGCTTTTTGAATTTGTTCATTCTCGCAAACTCATTTCGTGTA
>JAAMPD010001148.1:0-28996 GCA_025266255.1 Trissolcus basalis | reverse complement strand
TTCATGTTCCGGCAACATTGAATCGCAAACTGTCAAAAATTGACAAAATTTGTTTTTGACGCAGAAAACGATTGGCTGTTTTAACCTATGCAAATCGTTGCCACGCAACAGTCAGTTATGTGTCAAAAAAATTTGTTAGGAGATTAACCTTGAAAGAACCATTTTGTTAACCGTTGAAGTAAGAAAAATTTAAGCAACCGTCAAGTAACGTTGCCGAACGGTTGCAAAATATTTGCAACCGTTACCTAACGTTATTTTTCAAAAAGCAACGTTACTTTGTTTCATGAGGGGAGAGTTTGCAACGGAGCAGGTTTTTTCGGGAAAAGAATCGCGGGAGTCTTTACTGGTCTGTGAATGCGGTGCGTTTCGCCGATGCGGTTCCGTCGAGCTATTGGTTACTTCGGTTTGCATTATTCGGGCATTTCAAGTTTGCGTCTGTAGTTGCCTCTCGGCCGGACTTCCCTTTGATTACACAATCGACAGCGAGAGCCAGACAGAGACGTACAATGAACAAAGACAACCTCTGGTTGATAAACAAACCGAGCGAGATGGAAAAACAAGTGGAACCACGAATAGAAAACGTAATGGATAGTCGGTCGGACGGATTGACGGATGGATCGGCCAAAGGACGGACGCGCGCGACGGCTTTGAATGCACGTTTTAAGAGCAAGAGAGGGCGATCGATTTGGCAGCTGACGGAAACGCGCAGGGGTGAGCGCAACATTCGCCTACAGTTATTGCGACCAATTTAAATGCGCGCAAGATGTAAAAATCATGCTGAGCAATTTCGTTTCGTCAGAACTTGAATGATCGCAAAAATGTTTTGTTTCAATTTTCCAGAGTGAGGATTGCACGAGCTTCTAAATGAGAACAACGTGGGAGCAGTAAAGGCGTCTTAATTATGGGACAGTAATCAAGTGAATTTCATTGTTGACGTTGCGAGTTGTGTCACGACTCCTTGTGCGATATTTTTTCAACCTAATGAAGACGAAGCAGGTTATATACTTGGAATATCACGTTTTCCAGTGATCTTGCATGAAGGGAGTCTACGTAATCACCTTAATATGCACTATATGGGGTGCGCTTGTACCGAGCTTAATCCACAAGTGTGGAGATGCAGTGTTGACTAAGCACTACATTCCAGAGCTGAGATCTATATCACGTGCAGATCCTTCGCGACTGCATATCCTCTGTCATTAACCGCCTCATAACTTGGAGTTATTGATCATAGATTATTGATTATACGCCTTCAATATTGCATCAATGTTGTGTACATCCGTTGAACCTGTAACTCGTGAATTCAACCAAATGAATATTCCCAGTTGGATAAGATTTCAGTCTCATTTTCGTTTTTTTGATAAAACAAAAAAAAGCAATCGTCATCAGGACTGTGGGAACAAAAATGTAACTAAGTGGCTCCAAAGAAAACTTTGAAAGTTTAAATTTTGGTTAATTAAAAACTTGTTTCAACATTTTAATTAAGTTTGCAGTTCAACGTCTATTTGTGAATTATTCATACAAATTAAGCGTCAGTTTTACGGCCAAAAGTATGTGTTAACTTTGGTTAATTTTTTTTCTCCTACAAACAAAATAACACCCCTCGGTTTTCCGAAGTCTTAAATTGTGTATGCACTTTGAAATTAATGTACGTTCATGAATGCATGTCCAAGTATTTGAACGCAAAGTAGAATTGGTTTATAACGTCTGATGCGATCGGTTCCGCTGCACACAAATTTGCCTCGACGTCTATACATTCTCCAAAGACTTTGTGCTTAATGTCAAAACTTAGTTCACCAAAGTTGACTCCGGGCTTGCATCTGGTAGCTCATTGACTATTCTTTCACTCGTCCAAGTAATTAGAAGAGTAAAATCAATGTTTACCATAACAATGATAAATTTGTCAATCGAAGAAAATTCGCGGCGAATCTTGAATGATGGCGTTTTGTTATTGTTGTCATTTCCGGTTCGACGGTGTTTCATTATCGTTCATACACACGACCGCTTCCTGTGCAGCTTGAGAGTGAGATGCGTCGTTTCATTTGAATACAATTGGCCGAGTGATTATTTTAACATTCTAATTTCGTGATCTTTTGTGCTTCACCACGCTGTTTTCTTGTTGAGTAAATTTAACGGTTAACCCCTTTATGTATTTTGTTATTTCGTCGTCCCCAAGTGTTGGCGAACGGCCGTTAGAGGCGACGCGACACCAACGATAACAAATTTATATTATTAGAAAATTGTCATGTTGTTTTCAGAAGTTCGGGAAATTTGAATCGCAGAGTTATTATAAGGTATTAAGGTGTGATAAATGGCGTCGAGCTCATAACTATAACCACCTGCTTGATACCGAGCGCAGCAGGGTATTTTTATATTTTTTTGGTTTGCTGAAAAAGCAACATTGTTTCAAATTCAATGCATACAAATTGAGCGGGCGGAATTGCGATTGCAGCGCGAAGCCAGTCCGGCTCGTTGTGTGGATCCTTATTAAGATAATTCGAGTCAATTTAAAATTCAGCCGAGGCACTGAATTCAAATGGCGCGCCGCTCCTGTCGTCAACGTCGACGAATACACGATTTTCGTTTAAGTAGCTCAAATCATATCGCTTCGTACAATCTTGGCAAGATTCAAGCTTTTAAAAGACGCTTTTGCGTGATTCGTGGCTTAATCCCGCCATCACGTGTTTCTTCCACCTTGTCTTCTCTTTTTGCCCCTTACCCCAGATAGTCTGCACTCGAAATCCTGCCATGTAGATATCGCGCAAATGTGCCAAAACGTGCCCTCTCTATTTAGATGCCATTTTGACAACAATCGCATTCGTCAGCGTTTATTAATTATCTTTTAATGCATTCAGCGTCCTGTAAATATGCAATAATGGACAAATTATCAATAGCAATTGATTATTTATTCGGGAAAAGTTTGAGTTTGAGGTACATTAATAATACAAAAGCTCATATTGACAAAAAAGAAGAGAACTAATAGAAATGAGTTTCATTTATCTCTTTATGTACACATTTTTTATTTACTCCAACAAGGAAGCTTCATTTTCTTACTGTAATTTTTTGTAATCAGATTCACAGTGTCTAGGGAACCTCATGCCACTCTATCAGTTCCTTTTAATCTCTAGATGGTTTTCCGCTGCACTCCTTAGGTTTTTTGTTTTATTTTTTCATTCTATTGTCTTAGTCTTGCGTCGAGGTTTCTTTTGTATTACCTGCCATAACACTCATTAAAGTCTGTATTTCGCGTCATAAACAACGTTTACTTGAAATCCCTGGAAAGTTTGTTTTTGGTCCCTCTAATAAGGATGTCAATTCAAGACTTTTTCACCGAACAGTTGTTTCAACATCATTCAAAAGTTGCAAAAAATTAAAATAGAAATATTAAAAAAAAAAAAACAAACAAACAAACAAACAAAAAAACAAAAGGGAAATGTTTTAAATCATCATCAATTAGAAGAAAAAAAACTAAACCCATTTCTTTCGTGCCATCAGTTCGTGCTACTTTTCAATCAATCAAAAAACTCACTGCAAGATTCAATTACACACATCGTTTGTTATTCAACGTTGTTAAAATACATGTCATTTTGATTGTCCTACGAGATATCACAATTTTAAATGAATGACAAGAAAAACAATTACATTTGACAATAAAATAAATGGACGTTGATTAAGAAGAAAAATGCGAAGAAAAATTGGACGAAATTGATGAAAAAATAGTGAATTAATTCATGAAAAGTTCAAGAAAAGTGAATAAAAAGAAACTCAAGATTCTCAAATTTAGTAAAATGTTCATTTGGTTGTCTGATTTTTGCAATAAATCTCAAAATATTTCACTTCTTGTGACCATTCATTTTTTTTCATCATCGTTCTCGTCGCGTGTCGTATGGAAATTGGTGCACTTGAAGAACTCCCCATATAAGTCGTGGGAATATTGCACACTATCGTGAAATGAAATTTCGTATATAAGCTGACCATGGTCTTTTTTGTCCAACCTACGACATAAAAGAAGAATGTCACTTGAATGCAATTTTTTTTTTGATTTTTTGCGTGTAGTTGAATACGCTGATTTTCTTGAAAAATATCCCATTGTATGGCGAATTTTAAACTTACAGAAAAATATTAAACATTTTTCTTGTTATTTATTCAATAATTACCTTTTTTTTTCTTTTCGAGACATTTTCATTTAAACTATGCTTTGCTTTTTGAAAAGATAAAAAACAGTCATTTTGTCTCTGCAAAAAATTCATTATCTGACACGAAACGCTTGACTATAGACACGACAAAAAAAACAATCGGCTTTCAGGCAAGATTTGATTTAAAATTTTCGTAGATTAAAATTGGACCGTAACAATTTAAATTCAAAATAGAGTTTTAAAGATATTCTTTTTTTCGTTCAATTTTTTTTTTTTTGCAGTTTACGAATCTTATTAAAAATGATATAACGTATAGTTGAATTTCCGCAAAAGCTATTTTCGAATCGCGGATAAAAAAGCCAATGGTTTCGTCACGTCGATTAACTTCGTTTGCAGGTATCATATAGCTGCGTCAATAACTGGCCAGCATAAAAAAACTAAAAAGGTCACGAAAATCTAGAAATACCTACACCACTTGATTGTTTGCAAAAACTGTGCCCGATAATGCAATTGGGAATTTGTTTTTTTTTTTTCTAACGATCGCATTACACTTGCAGCAAATGAAACCCAGGATGCGGTGTAACAACATTAGCTCAGTTGACTAGGCGTATAATCAGTGCGCATCGCACTCTAATTACTTGCGAATGTAGTTCGATCATCGATTTGGCATGCAAGTCAGTCGCACTTTTGCGTGGCAAATTTTTCGAAATCGCTGGACAGTTAATGCAGCGGCTAAAGTCTGCGCTCTGGTTGACGATCAATATCGACTGATTATGCACGACCCGCAATTTGTATAATTCGTTTTCCAAAGGGATCACGAGGTTGATTTGGTTCTGGCGCGTCCATCTCTATTGCAACTGCATAGTAGCCCAGCTGAGGTTCTTTTGAATATTCATCTCCAAGCCGAATAACATTTGCTTCATTTAGAAGTCCCCCCGTTGTCTCTCGCTATACTGTAGACACCAAATCCTCTTCTCCGTCTCTTTTTTAACTTGAAAATATCTTCCATCGCTGTTTAATAGATTTTATAAATTGTGCATTATGCAAAAATTGTAACTCGTAAACTCAATTTGCATCTCATTTTCGAGTATTTTCAGTCGTATGCTTTTTGTTACTCATGGGGAGTAAAGCGAACCCGAGATATACAATAATAAGGTGTTTTGACGTACTTTTTATACTATCGCGAATGTACTGCTGAAGTGCTTCCTAAATTTATAGGTCACATTTTCATGTACCATGTGAAACGGAACTCGGTGCTTCGCGCTTGGCAGGGAAAAAGCATTTTACACCGCGCAGGCTTCGTGTTCGAGTTTTGTTGTATTTTACTTTTAATAAAATTCAAATATTTACACGGGATAAAAAGAAGAACCCCAACCCGGACAGAAAGTTTGGTAGTTTGTTTTAATAAAGCGGCGTTTCGCGCAAAACGCATTCGAGATACTATGTGATATTCATCCAAATATTTGTATATGTCAGGCTGTTAATTCTTTTTTAATTTTGTTTTCGCTGATTTAACCTCTGCTTTAAAGAAACTCAAACATGTTTCGCTCCAAAATCATTTAAATTTAATCGAGTCAACAATATACATTTTTAAAAAATAAATTTCACATTTAAATTAAACTTCAAATTCTGGTGTTCATATTGTCACAAACGACAGAGCAATTATGCATGAGAAATTGGTTTTTTTCATCCAATCTAATTTTTATTATATCAAAATTCTAATTATTGAGACCACTTATTATAATTATATATCCTGTGGATATTTCTAACTTGATGAAAAAACTGGATACTTATATTAATATTTTATTCCCGGTGGGCGATCATTGAAGTGTATTATTTTCAGCAACAGATGATGAACAAAAAAAAACAATCTATTTTTAGATGTTGTTGTTTTAGATTTTTTTTTTTTAGTAAAAAAGCATTTATTTTTTTATTCTTCATTCGACTATTGATCCCGTTACGGCAAGTGCGGATCGAAAGTTTGATAGAAACATTTTCGAGCAGATATTGGAAAATATCTATAGGCCAGCGTGGTGCCGCCTGTGTCTCTCTGTTTACGATTCGGGGCGCGCGCGTTGCAAAAGTGCCGTCGGCGACTTTTGAACTATCCGCGAAAGACAAGATTTCCGTCGGGATCCTCGGCTCATTTATTAAACGCTCGTTCGATCGCGATACCAAATCAGCCCAATTTCTCAGACGCCACTCGTGGAATCGAGAAATTATCCCGCAACGTTTGCAACATTCCGATTGATTATTATTGCGCATTGATTGTAAACATTTATATTTATCGGTTCAAGAATTTAGCGGCTGATCGTGACTGCCATAAAACTTGGTTCATTAATTTGAACTTAAAATAAAGCACTCTCATAATACTGTTGCTCAGTTCAAATTTAATGACGGACAATTTAATAGCGGCTGATATAAAAAAAAGAAGTTTAAGGGGTTGTTTAGTTTTGCGATGAGTTTAGTACACCAAAAGGCACATGGAAATTGGCACGTAACTTTTAGATTGATACTTGTGTGGGATTAGGAAATAAAATCAATATTGGCGTTGCCGCAAATAAATGTGTCAGTTTGTGGTTAGGCCCAGACCGCTTTAATGAGAAAATGGCCATTGCGCATTACGCATTGATCGCGGCAATAGAAATATCATTTATGCGATGCACTCGAATGGCTTTTTAACTGCAAGTTCTAACGAGCCAATTGAAAGATCCCTCGCGGTGCATATTTATGAGCAATTTCGCAAAGAACAATTTTTGTTCAATCAAAGAGCGGAAGACTCGCACCAGCCATTTTTTTTAGATTAACGTTTCAATATTCGAGCCGTTTCATCGGTTTTATTAGAGAACAAAAAAATTTGTCCGAACAACAATGGCGACTTTCATTCGTACCATAACTTGACCATATGTTTCGCGAACAACGTCAATTCATTTCGAGTGTGTCAAAACGTCTGAATAAATCTTCATCAACCAAACATGAAAGGGATTAGAAATTTTAACATGTCACGTCGAGAACTTTTTTTATATCAATCCCCGACGAAGATTTATCATGTACCGTTGATTAAAATCCAATTCGTGGTGTTTGATGCAAATTGAAAAAATAACCGAGGACCTAATACGCCACCTGTTTCATCAGAGATACAATTTTCACAAAAGCGCCCGTTCTCGTCGTCCGATAAATCTTTTGCAGCGATCTTCATTCTTCTCCATTTATGATCATGCGAGTGAGAACGTTTCCAATTTACTCTCTCGGCAATCTAACACCGAAATACACAGAGACCAGTCTAAGTGGCATCCGCGGAAGATGACAAAATGGGATTTCTGAAATTGTATGGCATCAACTTATCAGCAACGTCAATTCAACGTTCCATTATATTTCTGCTCAGACAACCAACGAACGAAAGAACAAATTTTTCTTTTCTACATCTCATCTCGTGTCTCTACTGTTTCGCAATTTATGAGCCGTGTTCTTAATTGCGATAAACACCGTGGCCGAGATGAACTTTGTCCCTGGCGAGTACAATAGGCACAACGGGAAAGCAGATCAGAGATTGAATTTGCCCAGCGGTTCGCTGTGAGCCTACGAGTTGCATTATTTACACTTTGACAAAGTTGGGAAGTATCTGCTGCTGGTTTTTGCTTTGATCCACAGTTCGTTAGACGCCGCAATCGTCAACCAGTTTTAAGAGCGCGCACAAAGATAATTAGATGGCGCGCGTCAAGGTACACAACGCCTACTGAATTAACCAGAACACGTGCAACATAGTTTCTGCTTCGAATCTCAGTTACAATGGCATTCCTTTGTCGGACAAAATAATGCATTCGGGATAATTTTGCGACCTAGTTGCTACTCATCTGTCATTTCTCCGGTCCGACAGCTGGCCCAATTGCGCTGATCCTCGCGTCAGCGTTTATTTATTTAGTTCGTCGAGTGAAAAAAAAGAGAGAACCTTCGGAGCATACTTTTTGGAACACCCGGGATGAATTGAAAGTGAGAACACGCTGCGATGGAGAAAAACTTGGCACTTCCAACCGTCTGCTGATTTACGCCGGCCATTTTTGATTAAAAGTATTTTTAGCCGGATTGAGCACTCTGTACGTATCTAAAATATAGGCGCCCTTGTATCTGAGATGAGAGCCTGTTTGAAAAATTAATTTCACCTATGCTCGTGTGTACTTGGTTTTTGGTGGTTATCAAGTTGCCACTTTATAGGTCATGATAAGCATAAAACATCCAGTGTGACCGTATAATATCAAGTTTATCTTGAATTCCTCTCGAGTTTACGGGGTCGATTAAACCGCGAGATATTTAAGGATCGACATGAAGCTCCGCTAACAACAAAGGCTGGGTGCGTGTTATTCAAAAAAGAGTGTCCGTGGCCAAGCTGTATAGGCAAAATCCGATAGAAAACTTTCACCAAAGCAAAATTACGTCCGACGCTCACGTCAAGTATTTCGATCAAATCATCCGGCTGGAATCTTAATAAGAAAAGCAAGCTCTTGCGTAATCTCCAAGCCTGCGCTTACCTTGTTTAGAAAATAATCATATGTTGGTTGAAGTAAAAATGTAACGATGACCACCCAGTGATGAGCTGGTTGAACCAAGCTGGGATCACAATTTGATACTCAGTCCAACGGAGGTGTAGCGAACGAAAAGTATAAATTTGTGTCGACTGCCGGGCTATGTAACAGAGTGAACGAGATGGATAATTCCATCAGAGCTGCGAATTCTGTTCGACCAATCGGAATTGAAAACTACCTGGGGAAAAGCAGAGTCCAGCCCTGCAGGAAATAGAAATTTACCGTATATACCTTCTTATCTGTGCATAATGCATTCAAGCTGAGCACTATATCCTTCATTAGTCTTTATCTTTGAGACCTGCTGGCGTAGCCGAGCAAAGAATAAGGCCATTTGCTTTGTATTCCCCGAAGATATCGCCACCCAACGATTAACTCAAATGCGAAAGATTCGTTTAGAGCGACCCTTTTTTTCATTCAGCCAATCTGTACACTCTGGCTTGCTCCAATCATTAAATATGAATCCTGTTAATATACAAGAGAAAAAAGAGATCGAGTTGCGGTTCGCGTTTTGAATGAATAATTCAGCTCATCGACGTGCTGAAAATTAATTAAACAATTTTGTCGCAAGAAAGCTCTTCTCAGTAATGACAAATTTTGAAGCAATTTTTTTCCTCGCCAAGATATGAATCTAAAATTATTCACATGGGAAAAGGAAACTTGAAAGATATAATATAAATCAATAAGTTAAAAATTGTAATGAGCAGATGGAATAAAAATGATACGCGATTAACTTTGCACAAGTTAGTTATTACCAAGTACAGTTTGCATCGACCAAACAATTCACGATTGATATTCGTAGACGGGTGTTAGAATATTAGTTGGTATTAATATTTGCGCGATCACGTAAAATCGAAGCCGCAACTTAACGTGGCTCACACGAAAAGAGCCCTCACTTTGTTGTTGTTGTGTTTGAGCATGAGTTACAATGTTTGAATTGTTTTCAGGACTGCTGAAAAAAGTGATGACGAGTCGTTTAAGGGGCCGTTGATCGAAAGACGAGCCCGTCAGCACGCTTTCAAAATGGAAGCTCCACTGTGGTTGCTGATATTGGCATTGCTCTCCGCAGTCGTCGTGCAAAATGGCGCCTGGCCGCAGGATCCATCCCCGCGTCTGCACATCAAGCACCGTAAGTAACCCCGATATATTTACCCCCTCCCCCGATCGAACAATGCTACGATTGTTTTCCAATACATTCTTTATGGTCGGTTATTAGTTTTGCGGTGTGTCCGCATTCATATGCAAATTTCGTGCCCATATGAGTGCCATAAATGCCCACCATATTCGCTGATAGAAAACACCGGGAACGAAATTGCGCCTCGCATCAACTTAATGATCGCGCGTCAAGTTTTTGGCTTTTATGCCCCCGCGGCGGTCCTTTTTTTCCACGGAATTATAGTTAAACAATAAATTAAACCTGGCGTACATTTGGCCGGTGAATCAAAGTGAATTACAATCGAATTGTAAAATTAAACATGCGCCGTTTAATCGATCGTTGTAAATCAGTTATTCCGTTTAATTGTCGGCAACGATTGAGCAAATGCAAATTGGCCCTTGGATAAATGGCCTTTGTGCAAAAACGTTCGTTTATGTAACGAAATAAATTCCGCCATTTGAAGAGAATGACCGCCTGTTTGTATACCCCAGTGTGACGCACGAAAGCGAAATTTGTCCCTTTCATTACCATCCATTTACGGTAAATGAGATTGCCTTAAGAAACTCGAGGATAATAAAAACGTCCCCTTTTCTTGCGCGTCTTATACATTTTTATGAATTGCCAACGAGTTTTCGGGATCCTCAAATCTCAGTTGCACACTTTTGAATAAAAAAAAACCCCTTTCATGAATGTTTATTTTTATATTCAAATCCGAGACACTTATGCTAACATTTCAGCGCGAAAAACTTGTTCGAATTATCTCGATCGCTTATTTTTATTCGGGAATAAACTTTTTAAACGTTTCTTACAATCAACTCGATTGTTATCTCTTCTTTTTTTTACATTTTGTTCAGTCAACGTATTTGTTTTTTGGTTATTGCGTATTAATAAAACGCGAAGATTGAATGGTGCCTCTTTGACCGTTTCCATTCATTGCTTTTTAATCACTGGGCTGACACGACACTAATGGCTGCACAAACTCGGCCAGACATATTGCGGCCCCCGCAATCTCGTGTGCCACTTGTGATATACCCGCGGCTTCGTCATACGACTACGGGATCTTAACCTCACAAGACCCTGAAACTTCATCGTCCGCGACCTCCACGTGCACGTAGATTCTCTTGGGACCGCAAATGTCATTTTATGATTTCACTCGGATAACAGAGTTATCGGAGCCTCTTTTCTTCTCTTTTACGATGACAAAACAGACAATCAAGCAACTCGTAATATGCAATTGCGCGGTATTTATACGCCCAACTCTCGACAGCACTCGCGCTCTATTGCCGCTTGCTTTCGATTCTTTCATTAATCTAATTATTGCGATATGTATAGTGTCGTAAAACGGCTCGTGACATGCAAACGAGTCTTTTGATCTTTTCCTTTACTTACAGCTACGTCACGAGAACGCGTGATATCGGTTATAAAAAAATGTCCAGTTTCGAATTCCCTTTCAATTTTGTACTAAACTGTTGTTCACGATTGTTTTTCATTGTTCCGGAGAGTAGTCGTGCTTTTTTTATATTCCATTCAGTTTGGTATTTTCATTAACAGGAAATTAAATTAAGATATTGTTGTCATCACTTGATTTTGTACGATACAGTGGACTGAAATTCAATTGGATCGAAAAAAAAGGTTTAATGACACAAAAATGTAAATAAAATCCTGGAAGCAAATTAGTTTAAAAGATATTGTAAATAAAATACTGGAAGGAATCATTCTAAGTATTGAATAAAATAAAGAGACAGATTGTTTTTTTTCTTTTTCAAGAATACATTAATGTATAATTATTAGAAATGAAATAAAGGCGAGGGTTGATATTGCAAAATATTGGAAAATAATCAAATGAACCAAAAAGGATGGATACTTTCTGTCATCGGCGGAAATTAAACGAGCAAATCTCTACCCGCTGTTTATTTTTAATTCTTTAATGAAATCCATTATCGCCGACCGCGGCGGAAAAAGTTGGCATTAATAAAGAGTCCGCTAATTAGCACAATGAAGTTTTAATGTAACACCGTTAATATAAATGTGCAAAGCATAATGAATTGACTTATGCATGCTAGAGGAAATGGAACAATGCGAGTTAATGAACGCGTGGAACTTCGCCAAGAGAAACGTTAAGCGTTATTGATAAATTCCCACAATGCATAACAAAACCTAACTGTTAGTCCGATGTCGCGAATAATACCGGCGGAAAATCATTTTGCTGTTTCCCATAATTTTCTTCTCGTCAATGTCGCAATTTTCCTTTCAAAATTTTTCATACAGTTCTATTCCTTCAAAAAAAAAAAAAAAAAAAAAAAAAAAGTCTCACGCTCAGATTTTTCAGTCTTATCTGGGTTTCATTCGTTTTGATTAATACATGCTATTTTTCTATGCAGTTAGAGCCAAGAGAAAAAGTGAATAGAGAAAAATGACGAACAAATTAAATTGACATGGTTTCGCAATCATAAGCTAACATTGAATAATTACTATTCCCATATTTTACTTCTTTTTCGTCTTGATAAAAAGGCTAAATTAAAAGGAGGTATTAAAAGATCATTAATTTTGTTTCTAGGAAAGATATCTTTTAACTGTTTGCGGTTAACGTCATTATGAATTGATTGGTAAAATCGTGAACCGCAGTTTGGATTTCAACTTTATTTGTCGATTTCATCAAACGAAAAAGATTCATCATGATTACATCATCTTATGAACTGGTTCTATTCAGCGAATTTGCTCGATATTGCAAGGGAGGTGAAAAGAGGAAATTGACTAAGCCAGGGGCTGGAATTCAGAACAGTTTGCAATGGACTTCAAACTGCTCCCGGAAAGTCACAAAAATCGCACATCTTCGATTTGCTGCAAGCCCTGCCTCAGGATTTTTTTTTACCCCCGATGTAACTATATAGAGTGTTTCTCAATGAGAACGAGCCGTGCGTGACCGTTGAAAACCGCCGCATCTTTGTTTTTCTGTCCCTTAGAATCCTGTCCCTCACGCTTTCTATCTCCTCCTGACGAGATTGCTCGCTGGGACGATATTGCGCTCGTTATACACATACACTGCCAAGCTCTCTTACCTGATGATACGAAAGCTCTCACAACTGCATTTGTCTAACGAAGATCGTCGTTAAAGACGTAATTGTCGTCGTCAAGAAAAACGCGTTGGCAAAATTGCAAAACGTGGAGCAAGAGAGAATAGAGAAACGTCAGAAAAAAAGACTTTTGAGAGAGAAAAAAAGAAAGACTTTTGAATTCGAGTCAACTCTTGAGAAACATTAGGAGAGCGGAAATGAAATTAAAGTATTAAATTAAGTTTTGAATGATTATTGTTTAAGAATGATAAATTAGTTTTGAACAAAAGTCAGCTGCTAAGTTTTTCATAGAAAGTCTTGTTCTGTGTTTCTCAATGTCGGAACTTTTTGAACAAAAGCGATGGCTGTTCTTCCAGTTTAATTATCCTCGAGTTGTTTGGTTGTAGTGATTGACTATCGCAAGATATGACTGAAGGCCGGAGACGATGGAACATACATTGAATACATACAACGCAAGCACAAGTTGTTACGCGGCTCAGATGGGTGCTCAAACTTTTTATGACATTACTTTCGCAGTGTTCAGCAATTGGAGCTTGTTATGAGGATGAATCAAACAATGAATCAGTAAAGTGTAGCTTCCACTGTGTACGCGCGAAGAGCCTTGAGAAATTCCAACCGGGTGACGAAATGACCATGCAGACTCTCACTTGTACGTCCATTAAAATTCGACGTTTTTTTCTGTTTAGCCAAAACGAAAAACAAAAATAAGAATTATGAAACAAGATGAAAATGAAGACAACCACGGTTTAACTTAGAAACAACAAGAAAGTGAGAAGAAAACACTTGACGGTGAAAAATGTATAACCCCGTGAGGGAACAAAGGTATCGTATTGCCGCAGCTGGGCGTAATTTGAACTCGTGACGGAGTGGTGAATTTTTCTGCCGCGCACATACCTAATGCTCGAAATTATTTTGCATGATCATTATGTTGTGGGAGAACGCGGGCGACACGCTTCGCGATACGTCGTGTCAGTGTTGCTCTCTGACACTCGCACATCGCCTGCGGGGTTTTAGTTCTCTGTCTTTTTTTTTTTTTTTTTTTTCGAGGCGTAGATCTCACGCAAACACGAACATAGAAAAGTCGAGAAATCAGAGCATTTCCTAGAGAAGAAAGCAGCAGACTGTGTACGGTGTATAAAAAAGCGCTGTCACAGACGCTCGCACGTCTGTGAAAAACGTGCGCAATCGTTTTCCTGGAGGGTTTTCTCGTTGTCTTACTCTCTGCCAAACAACGCTGATTGGCGCTACGAGTTACGGGACAGAAAATCGCAAAGGGAAAAGAGAGCGAATGCGAGTACCTTTTTCTGCGCGATCTCCGACTCGAGTAAATCTCACGGCGTATTTATCACGCCGACTGGCAATTGTTTTCCACGCCTTTATCCCTCTGTACCGTTAACTTCATTTCCACTCAGCCTTTATTCGATTCGAGTTGAACTTGTGAACGAGAGAGCGTCATCTTGCACCCAACTGTAACGTCAAAGTTCTCTGGTCGCGATCCGATTTTACAAGTATTTGCATTTTCATCGGTGCCGCTGTGTGTGAATGCACGCTAATTTGCGATCCGAAAGCGCGGATTCGAAACAGTTTGGAAGTTGATGGCACTCTGATACTAGGTCGAAACGTCTCGTCCGAATATTGACAGTGTCTCGCAATTTCGAACAATCCCGCCGCACCCAATTGCAGTTGCTCTCTGAGGCGCGCACAGCTACGGATTAACATTCATGAAATTTGTCACGTATACAGCCATCGAATTCGAAACGCAAAACAACATTTACAATAAATAATCCCGTTCGCTCCTCTCCCTTTGATTGGTTCCGAATTTTCGAATCATTTTCGTATATAACAATTCAACATCGCTCGATTATCGACCAATTATTTCGCAATTGTATATAGTCCAACCTGACGGTCCAATTTGCAATGTGTTATTAAAAATCGACAACTGAGTTATAGCAATTCACAGGAATAATTGCGATCCTAAGTTTTGCGAATGGCACATATCATTTGGTATAAATATCGTTAATGCATCGGCGTTGGCAATGCGATCGATATGTAACTATATACACATCTGCTCAAATTGATTGCAGACAGATGAATTATTCTACCGAATTGCATCGGCACGATAAACGTACGAGAATTAATTGAAATAACTCAAATACTTTGATCAACCACTTCGCCACTGGACATTAATGTTTCCTTTTAATAAACTTGAGTATTTTGAACTTGGCTTTCAAGATTGCAATGCTTGCTTGGCTCTTTTGCCTGTCAGACTCGCGCCAAAAATGTTGGAACCAAATTCACAAGTATTCAGCATTTTGTTTTCGCAAGTTTACAAAAGTTGACAGGGATTCCACTCGAAATTGTCTATGCGTCGCTGTAAGAGCACGAGCGGATATAGTTGTCCAGGGATCAACACTCATATCGACAAGAGCCCTTTATGCACCGAGCCTGCACTGTTATCGTCAACAAGCCACGATTACAGGGCTCCGACTAGACGCGTTGACGTGAGTAGCGGCAGTTACTCTTCTGAATTACCTTTTTATGTAAAGTGAAAAAAGCCCTTTTCCCTCGCCGCTAATTTATTATCAACGACACCCAGTTTGTTTGTTAATCTTGCATCTTACTTTTAGATAACAAGGATTTCGATTTTTTTTCTCTCTCTCTCTTTATAGTGTTGAGCGCGCAATTAAAATAATTTCAGAGTCGGGGGGCAAAAATTGTTATGATCATATGTTTGTTAATCGCACTAGAATGTAAACAAAAGTGTACGACGGTATCTTTGGTTTTGTAGGAATATAGAAAAGTGTTGAAAGGTACTGTGTAAAAGGTATTGATAAATTTATGACAATTATTATTTTTACTTAGGAACAAAGAAGTGTGGCTTTTGAGTGCGTGGAAAAAAAGCAAATAAACGATTCGGAAGATATTTGAAGTTAGGATTGATTGGAGCTTGTGCACAGTAGACCGGAATCCGAAGCCAAGTAAAATAATCCCCCTGACATGTTTATTGTGAGCGAAACACGGCGCACGTGGCGCGTTTCAACAGCGTCTCACGTATATGTTCTGACTGGCTGGTTCTTTGTGAAGAACATTGCAGCCATGTGCAACGCCAAACTTACGGAACAATATTGCTGGAATTCGGGTTGCCTCGTTAACCCGTGCCACTCTGCGGGGCACACAACTTCTGACTAAGTCGCGTGCCATGGGACGCCTTGATTTCAAACCATGGGAGAATATAAATTTGAAATTCGCTTTTTAGTCAAATTATAACGATGACGTTGATGACTCCTCTCTCATCGCAATGATGTTTCTGGCTGATTGAAAAACGAGCTAGCAATCAATGTCAAGTGCACTCACGAAAATTGAAGACAAAAAACCATAATGTGTTTTCATTGGTGACACTCAAATTTATAACAATGACGTCCAATGAATCATGAGGAAACCATAATAATTCTTGTTGGTACCACTTCTTTTTAGTCGAATGAACTTTTGACCTGGAATATAATTGTTGAAGTGAATCACAAATCTGTTTCCCAATAAAAATTCATGTGTTGGGGTTGTAATTAAGGTCACAATGCTGCTAACTGATTTCGCAAGAGTTATAGTTGCAAAATCAATCTAACGAATTTATTGAATCTTAATTCCATTTATTTTTTCTTTTGTAAGCACCCTTTAATTTGTTATTGCTTGTTTTTACTATACCATTTTTGAACAATATTTCTTATTATTTATTAAACCTTTGTGTCATCAACTGACATAAAAGCTTAAGTTCATTAACCAATTTGTAACGCAATTGTTTGTTTGTCATAAATGTTTTGAAATTAAAAGTTGATGTTTTTTTTTGTAAAGTGCATATTTATATGATGAAAATAAGTAGGATTCATATCTCATAGATTTTGGTGGCTGTATAAATTTGATGCACACATTTCGGGGGCATTGTTTTGTCACAGGCACCTACTCAAACTGCACTTTAACGAGTTTATAAATATTAAATAGCCGACAACTTTATGTGTACAACTAAAATGAATAAAATTATATGGATGTAGGTCAGTTGTAAGTCGACACTGCATTAACTGTAACAGTTATAATCTCACGTAGCAACATTTGCACAACTGCGGTCATTATAATAGCCTTTCGCGCTTATTGAAATTCATAAAAATCAGAAGCTGATGTAACGCGGCATTTAAACTGTTATATCATTTGAGTGTATTCCCTAACTGTAATCGTGTTCTGAATAAATGAACAAAACATCATTGTAACGCATTCATCTTCGAAGATAAAGGCGATGTTGAATGTGAGTCGTTCTTCAAGTAAGATTGTAATTATCCGTGGGTCCTTCAAAGCAAGCCTTGCACTTCATTGATTGCAATAAATTAAAACAATGGCTTTTTGAGTGAGAAGTGGCGCGTTTATAGATATGACTGTCATTGGCGCGGTTTGTTCATTGAGATGCAAACCATTTGCATTTGCCTCGCGCCGACTTAACTACACTCGAGTAATGACAGTCTTGGCAAAGACTTTCGCTGCACGGCTAAATACGAGGTACATTCGGGAAAGGAAGAAAAAAGCATTCAACTAAATGAAAGAGAAAAGCGAGTATATGAGCGAGCGAGACAACGGAGCTCGTATACATAAAAACAAAAGGAATAGACGAGGTCCATTACTCGAATGGTTACACTTCAGAGATGTCCTTCCATTAGGCATATTTGAATTTAAATGTGTCGAATTAAATGTTATTCTCGGAGACGAAGGGCTGGCACAAAGCGACCCGAAATGTGCTTCCCAAGTAAATGAGCTCGGATCTGTTATTATAATGCTGAAACCTTCATTAGAAACAAATACTCCGAATCCTTAATCAGCATCTCCACTTTTTGCGATCAATTCTTGACTCTTTCCACGAAACGATGTCAGCACTTTTTTGTTTCGTCGTCCTTTTCTTTCTTTTTTTTTTGTTTCATTTCGGAACCAATTAATCAATCTAATTGCCTTTCAATTGAATTTGCACTGTTTCATCGGTGACATTTTTTTGTCAGCCCTTTTTTAAATGCATGTTATTTTTAGACGCTCGAAAACCAATTAGTAGTGAAACTGGCACAAATAGCTTGATTGGTTACGAAAATTGTAACACTGAGTATTACAATTTTATTCACAGTCGCGCGGGCATATGGTAAGCTAATAAAAGATATTTGGCTTTGATAGCGAAACGCGGACGACTCAAATACGTGCGCGATCGATCGGTCAATTAGCCAAGTCAGCGAACTGAACCATCAGCCTGCGATGCATGTCCGATACATAGCTCAACGCTAGATATATATGTGTATATATATATACATATATATATACACACCAAATAACCAACTAGTTTTCTCGGTGAAATGTTCGACATTTCGTAGCCGACCCTCGCTTCGGGGTGAGTCGTGTCCGACAAACTCTCAACGCTAGCTACATCTTGCTCATTCATTTCAGAAGTTAATCTGCGATCTGATTTGCAATACAATTAAGAAGGCCGTCGCAAAGAACGCTACCAATTTATAACTTCTCCGAACAAGGTCCAACGCATTCGATTCGGCCTATCGCACCGACCAGTTTAATCAAATTACACATCCCTTTTTCGACTTTTCACAATTGAATTTATAGCAAACATTTCTGAACCAAATTTATTGCCCTTTCATTTGGAACAGGAAGAAATCATGAGAATAATGCCATCCAATTTGCAGGAACCCAAACTTTTTCCTTCTTTTTTTTCTTTTTTTTTCATATATCAGTGAATTTTCTTACGAAGAATGAAGAAAAAAAATTATCATGATGAATTTGGTAAACACAAAAGTAGCTCGGAAATAACAGCAAGTTTGTGATTCAGCTTGAGATCGTTTTTCTAACGCGCAACATAAATAAACGAGCCGACTTTTGCGTTTACATAAATCGTGGCAAAGTGTTCTGACTGAAACCACGTTTAGCGGGGGTACAGGTACATACTCGCGCGCGACTGTGTATTGTCTCATGAAAGAGGTCGATGGTCCGACACTTTGAGCGAACTGGACTCGTACTTGATTTATCGCTCAAAGTTACGAATCCCGGAAACCCCCAAATTAACAGCAAGCTTTATAGCTTTACTTGCAAAAAAAGGTCGGCAGCGTGTAGAGAAGGGCAAATCCACGTTTGTTGCAAGCTAAGCATTTTCGGCTCGCGGTTTAAACCACTTCTGACGTGGCACGAATTATTGGGACAAAGCCGGTGTTCATTTGTACATAATGAAGCAACGGAATTTATGGCCTAGTTGTGACGCACCAAAAAATAACACGCTCCCCTTCTCGTATTTGCGATTTTTCCATCCTGTCTGCTGTTTTGCACGCTGTCTCGCTCGGAATCAACTCGTCAAATTTATCCCGACTAAAATAAAAACACTTTTTACAACATTGAAAGAACAGAAAGAAAACCAATTCATTTAATATGATACAATTAAGAGAATAAATATTCATATCATCATTCACAGTTGAATCCAAAGTTCGTGGTTGCATTCAAACTTACTTTTTTTTTTTTTTGCAAAGCTTATTTTATTTTTGAGCGTCGAGTTTATTCACAACGCGAATACTTCATAAATAACCGAAAAACGTAATAATGATAATCGAATCATCGGCAAGATAAACTATCATTAATGTCTCACGTATACTGGGCTGCGGCGTAAAAAGTTTCGAGGATGTTTCGGACCGTTGCACCCGCAATAATACATTTATCGTCGTGTATTATTTGCAAGAAGTGGGAAGCGGTCCAAAAATATCGCGCGAGCAACATCCGTCGAATCGAACGAATTTCATTATTCGCGTGTTGTTGTGCGATATGTTTTATTTATCCGTGCCTCTTCTGCGCGGATACACCTGGGGTGTTATTTCTACCCCCCCCCCTCTCTCTCTCTCTCTCGGCGTATTGCTCGCCGAAGAACAAATCGCCGCCTCGTGAAAACGTAACGAACGTGCCGCGTTTTGTCGATACGTATAGCGCACGGTTTAGCGATTTTTTGTCGACTTCCTTTTTTCTCGTTCCAAAAATGACTTTCCGCTGCAGTTTGAAAGGCACGCAAAATTCAATTTACGAACGAACGAATCAAAGAAAATCGAACACTTTTTTTCCTCTCGATTTGTCCTGGAGAAAATAAACGAGTTTTAATTGAAGACAAGTTTGTGTGACAAGTTTTATTTTGAAAAAGAAAAAAAATGACTAAATCGACGAAAAAATGAATGAAACGAATGTTAAACAAGCTAAAGTAAAAAAAATAGCGTAATACCTATCTATAGATGAGACGAAAATAAAAGCACTGTTAGTTTGCAACCGGATTTCTGATGCTGAAAAAATAACCTCCATCTTTATGACGACCTTAAATGAGAGCTGAAGAAAGATCAATTTTTGCAACACTCAAAATTCGCAATGAAATTTTAGATGGCACTCGTAAAGTCTTGTTTATGAACTGTTAAAATATAATAGCTGTTGAAAATAATAGGACGCAACTCGTTAACTTGACAATAATCTTGCAACTAATTAACGCACTCGAATGTTTGATGAAAGTTTCGTTCCAAGTGTAATCAGTTTCTTGTTGAGAAATCGTGTAAAGTGTAAACGCATCTTCTAATAATCGTGTTAGAAGATTCAACAAATTTGTTCGTCTGTCATATAAAAAGAGTGATAGAAAATCAGCGTAGGAAGCTTTGTTGTTTATTGCGCGAGATTCAGTGTTGTCTCAACAAAATCATTTGGGACAACACTTTTGCACAGCGACGACAAAGCGAAGAGCCTTTGCTTTGCGGTCATAAAATTTACATTATTTTGCCAAATGAAATATTCGTAGTTGACGTGAATTGAGGTTGCAACAAAGCGTCGGTGTTTCTCTAAGCTAGGTAGCCCGCGCTTTAGTCAGAGCTGTAATTCCGTTTAGTTAGAGGTAGAAATGCAAGTGACGTTGGCCCGGCAGCGCAATAATTACCAACCGTCGGCTCATTTGTCGCGTACGTTCGTGTGCGGAACGTCCGACCGACGCTCGGACATTCGGATACTGCGGACAGTTATATCCCGCCGCCAAATAAGCGTACCGTCTACATGGGGTGTCCGACTATTCCAACCATCCGGTCAAAATATGCCAATAATTTCTTCGCCCGCGCCATCCAAATTTATCTCGCTTGTTAATTAATTTATATTTATCAGCTTACGATTTTCCTATAATCAATTATCCCCCTTAGGACTCCACAATAAACTTGTCTAATTAATTATTCTTTTGTAAAACGAAAAACAACTTTTTGCGACAAGTATTTTTAATTTCCATTTCGCAAAATAGTATCCTCGAGTTTTTGATAAATTTTCGTACTTGCTTGAATAAATAAATTACAGTTTCAACTGAAAACGAAGTTATATAGTCCAATTAGTTGTAATTAAATTATTCGTCACTGTTCGTGTAATAATTTGAAATATTAATTTAACATTTTAAGAGACGTTGGAAAAGAGGGATTTTGTAATATTCCGTTGATTCTGCATCGACAAAACTGATCCCCAAAAACTTGGGGATTTGTAATCAAATAAAATACGTACTCGCCGGGGCTGATCGAGCCCCGAAAAACTGGAACAAATATGAATAACGATGTAAACGAGCTTATGCGTTGAAAGAGTCAATGGCATAGGATATTGTTTTTTTTTGTTTCCGAAACAGCGATAACGATGCTATATCAGAATAAATGAAATGTATTACTGGGTTTGCGGAAATATATGTACACACGTAAAAAAGTGGAAACACCGTATGAATAAAACTATGAGGATAACACACTGGATGACGACGATTCTTTGGGCGACAAGGGAGGATATGCGAATAAATGACACACATGAATATATATTACGAGAATTTGTGCTGGGGAATCAAAATTTTGAAGGAAAATCTTGATTTATGAAGTTTCGCGCAGCACACACCAACGATAATAAATGTCACTGTGTTACTTTCGGGTAAACAGTGAGCTGTGAGTTCCGAAGGTTTTCGTCGACGTGAGCTTACAGATTATATCCATGTATTATAAATGCGTTCAATTCTCAAAGCCGATTAATTTTGCATGAGCTTCTGCTCCTAAGACCTCTATATCGATTTGGCGTTATCTGGATGATATTAATTGAATTCGAAGTTGACACACAAAAATTCCTTTTTACAAACATTAGCTTTCAAATTCTAAACTCTCCACAATTATCATTATCGTTTTCTTTCACCATTTTACCAATTCGCCAATAATAAAAACTGTAGCTCTAACCTGGTTAGAGTCAAATAAAATTGATTTTAACATTTCATAATTGGTGTCTCAATTATGAAATTAATTCAATTGTTTTATGGGTTAGGACTGCAAAAAGTGTCATTTTATAATACAATTTTGGATTATAAATTCCATGAAACAATTATGAATTTTCAGTGACTTCAAAAAATTATTAATTTATAATCTGAAATTGTATTATGAAATGACACTTTTGCAGTCTTGACTCAAAAAAATGATTGAATTAAACAAACCATTAATGAAATGTTAAACTCATTTATTTGACTTTAACCAGGGAGAATGTAGCATTTTGAAAAAATTTAGTAAATTTTTAAATTACAAAATTTGGTTTTGTTAGCAGCAGACTGTTTTACATTTCAAGATATCTCGACAAAATTATAAATTTTCAATTCCTGGTTTGAATTAAATTGAGGATACATTTGCAGTAAGCATTGTAACAATTTCGGTAGCATATATTACTATTTCGAGTGCATTAGTGAAAACTGAGATATCGGTTACGGTTGTCGGGGCTTATTACGTTGTTTATTTATTGTTGGCACGTGAAATATTAAAATGAATATGGCTGGGCTTGCGTACACACATATTATATAGACGTGACAAAAGTGTGGTGTAAACAAGACACTCCGTGCACGCTTATCGTGAACGAGAACAGTTGCAGCGACACAGGTCGGCGTACCAATAAAAGAGATTCGTGCTGTACAGCTGTAGCAAGCACTAGAGTTGTGCTTGGACAATGGTTATATTGCCACTCGAGGCGAAATGAACCCTCGTTATCGATTGCATATGGTTCACTGTACCCTCGTGAGGATCGACCTCAAAGTGAGACAGCCGCATGCGGATAAGGATGAGGTTGCTTCGAAGGAGGCGATTATTCATAAACGTCTGGGTTGTCCCAGCTTGTATTTACACACGACCGCTATATCCAATAGTCATATTTTTGATTAATTTCCTATACGCAAAAGATGAATGCACTCGTCTCACCGGAGCTTTCCCATTTCGCGTTACACGTTTTCTCTATGTCCCATTACACCAATTTCCGACTCTTTCGACTTCCACACTCTGCCATCTAACCATTTGTTAATTTTTTTTTTTTTTCGTCCTCACAAAAACCATAACATTGATCCGGCGCAAAAATTAAATTGCCTTTTTTTGTCACCAGTGGGAATAAAAATTTTGGTCTGCCGCAGATTTCGAATTGATCTGAGTGGAACTGCGTCGTCACCGAAGCCCGCATTCAAATTTAAATTTCATTTTGAAAATGAACCAGAAGCAATTAAAATTCTTTGGGTAGTGGAAAATGGAAGAAAAAAAACAAAAGAAGCGAGGAAACATTTGCATAATTACGCGTTGCCGGGTCGAATGAACCTTTGCGAGTATGCAGGCGTCATAAATAAATTTGTGCGCCCGCCACCACACCCTAGACAAGTTGTAAAACTCATGCGCTATCATTGTTGCGGGCCCGCCTCGGCGTGTTTGTCATTACGGCCAAAGTGAGAGTGAAAAACGACATGTGAAAGTTCAGTAGTTGCCGTTGGGAATAATTTATACCCCCGCGCGTTCAGTCTTTGAACCGGCAATCGGTGATGACGAATCGATCCGATAAGGTGGCTCCCAAAGAACGAAACAAACGAGCGTAATGATTTACGGTGAAGGAGGATTGGAAATCGACGGCGCTTCACTCGCTCTTAACGTGTGAAATAGAACGGAGTTTGACGAGTCGAGAGCCCTCCAATCACGAGGATTATTTACGTGTGTGAGAAATAAAAAACCGATTGAATTATACTGCCGTTGGTTCGCGAATGATAAACAGCGTAAAATCTACTTCAGATGACAAATCCAATGGCCCTCTTTAGCCGTGATAATTGTTTCTCTATTTGTCCATGGCAAAAACTTGAAATAAACGTGCCCTCAAAACGCGGAGTAAAAAAAGTACAGTTTTTCAACTGAATTAATGATATTTCATCGCGAAAAAAATAGATTTGCTTTCTGCACATACAGTGGATGAATTAATCGATCAAATATCCGAGAACTAAATTTTTTGAATGAACCCGAAAAACCTGATTGTTTGATTGAAATTCAATTATTGAATTTCCAAAAAAGACAGATGTTGCGGTAAGCAATGTAAGCAGCGTTCGGAAAACATCGGCTGGGAGGTATTTTCAATCGCGGCTCATTGTAATTCTTATCGCGTTTGTATTTTCGTTTTGTATAAAATTGCAATTACGCAGGACGTTCTTGCTATGAATGTTGACTAGCGAATATATTTCGAGGACAGTCAGTTGTTTTTGTCGCAAAATTTAACAAGTATTATCAGCGAGGAACGAGGCGAACTCCCCGTTGCCGGTGTCAGTCAGCAGCCGGTGTTTCTCATTTGTATCTTCGTCGACGGAACGAACCTCTGTGTCGGCGGAGAGAGAAAAAAAGTTCAAATTGGAGAAAGCACAAACTCGGGGAGAAGGAAGTCAATGTCTCGCGCAGTTGATTGATCACATCTCCGGCAGTATGCTTCGTCTAGCGTTCGCATCAGTTTAACTTGTCTCTCATTCTACTTAGTATTTGTAATCAAGAATGATTGCTAAAGAGCGATCAACTTCACGGCTCGTGTACTTTATTGTCATTATGCGTTCCTTGATAATCCTGTGTTAAATTTTTTTTTTTTTTTACGCCGACTCGTCTCTTTTTTTAATTTTTTTCACGCCGGCTGTTTGTATTAAAAACAGAAAGACTTCGTTTGACAAACGGCCGCGTTGACTTGAAGTCGCATTTTTTTTCAGAAGCTACTATCTCCACTGCGTTATTACAATTCCGCCCTTTCGTTTATGTTTTGATCGGTGAGTTGTTTTTTTTTCACAGTGAATACACAAATAATTTGTCCAGGCTTTTGATTTATGGACGATGATTATACGCACAAAAAAAATCGCTGAAACGTAACACGAAGTTGAGGTCGAGCAAGCGACGCCGCACATTGTTCGTTTTCACTTCGTTCATTAATTGCAATTTGTTGGACTCAACTTGGAGCTACCATTTTTTTTTTTTTTTTTGCGTTACTAAAATATAAGACAAATGAGCCAACAATCAGTGGTCATAAAAAAATTAAAATACAAGTGTGTTGAAAACAAATAATTATTTCAAATCATTTCAACGATTATGTATTTTGTTTGAGTTTATGAAAAAAAATATATTCATTTTTTCGATAAATATTTTAGTATGTTTTTAAAAGTTATTTGAAAATGTAGAGACCAGCCAAAACAGTTTAACAATATTTCTGTTCAGAGAGCTGTATACGACTATAAAAATTGATTCAAAGTTTAAAGCACATACATGAAATAAAACGACAATTTTCGGCTCATCAATTTATAATCACAGTATACATGTTTTTATAATATTCATTATCGAATATTAATTATTCAAGTATTATCATATAAAAACAATATTATATATATTTTAATAAAACTTTTGTATTGAATCGTATAAATAATAAAAATCTGAAAAAATTGTTATAAAAGAAATTAAGTAAGTTATTTAAGAAAACAAAAACACGGTTTCATTTGTCAATGAATTAGCTTTATTCAATAATGAAAGCGAATGAATTATCGCTATATAAGTTTACAGAAATCCATTCAACCTTTTTTTCGAATATTTTATATTCGCTTGAAAAAAGCACGCGTTTTTTTCGCATAGTTGTTATAAACTTTCACGAGTGAAATTTTAGCCGTTTGTGAGGAATCACGAAATATGATTTCTCGAATTTTTTAAAATCTTTTTATAATCTATAGTAATTGATAAATCGCTACTCTTAAACTGTAGGGTGGTCTCCAAAAATATAAAAAGTGAAATATTTCAAACTCTGTCATTGATCTCATTAGTTCATTATTTCACTATGTTTTTTTATTTATTTTTTTTTATTCATTTAAAGATTAAAATATTTAATATTTTCTTGAACAGGGTGTCCTGGGATCCATATCATCAAGCGTGACAAATAGTCATTCGCATGAAACAGTAATTAAGTGTAACTTCAATCGAGTTGCTTTTGCTCAGCAATTTGTGCAGTTTGCGTAAATCTACAGGCTGTCACGCGGGATTACAAACACAATTCGTGTGCAGTCGATTCATTAAAAGTAATTGAAACTGCTCTAAGAAATGCTCGTGTACGAAATTACGTTTTGATAAAGAGCAAGTTCTCTGTCTCTCTGTCTCTTTCTCTCTCTGGATCTCTCAAATCGTTATACAGTCCGAGTCAAAAGTTCATCGGTGGAATGCTCAACGGGATGATACTACCGGGGTAGATGAATAGAACGATGTGCCATTCCGCCGCGACTGTACGGGACCAAATAATGATGCATTTTAATGATCCGGCACACGATGTGCTTGTTCCAAGCGGGTCCCGTGGTGTGTTTGCAATAATTAAATTCGCGGGCCCAAGTTTCTTCGAGAAGCTCGTTGAAAGCCTCCCTTTCTTGTAATCTCCAACATCTGTTTCAAAAAAAAAAAAAAAAAAAAGTTATAGCACTTACTTTTTGACTTGAAAAATGGTGAGCAGAGAATTGCATAATTTGTTGAAGGGTTTAATTAAAAGTAGGTAAAAAATGATTCTGATGTTGAGTGAAACATTGAAATAATAATATAAGAAAAGAAGTCAGAGAAAATGTAAATCTGTAGCACTTAACGCGATGACTCTTGAATGAATGCAGTTTGGTGTGGAATCTTTAAAAACATTTTATTTCAATCGCGTGAGAAATTGTTACGGTAATACAGAGCTTTTTGTATCGCCCCTCTGCTCGTAAAAGCATTTCACATTACACATTCATTTCGCGAGCGTACGATACATTCGCAACGGACAACATACATAATCATGTGTGGGGCCCCGTTTAAAAATAGCCAAGTTTTTGGATTCAATTCGAGATGGCACACGCCGGTCCTTGAATTATTCAGCCCGCCATTTAGAAGTGTATCGCTTGAAAATACACACACTTGACCTACGCGGCATTTTTCTCCGGTTTCGAAGGCACCCGACCACGCGAATATCGTTTCGTAATTTTTCAGCTACGTTGCAATCAATATTTTATTTCAAATAAACCGTCAAAGTTATTTCAGATAGTCAGCCTGGTGAAATCAAAAATTGATATACTGATTTTCGATAAATTGCGCTCTACGATCAATGGTTTTATTTTGTTTGACGGTTAATCAGTCACGCCAAATTTGAATTTATATCAAATTACCATTACTGAGTTGTCTTTCCTAGAACCGCCGTTCGCGATCATCAGCTGATGCGAACGTTCAGTTCAGTCCGACAAATCTATGCAGATTTTATTTAATGATAACAAATCATGCAGAATGTAACCTTATAACCGTATGTCGAATTTTCACTGATTCATCTGTGCAATTCAATTTTTCATTTATGATTTATGCTCTGATAATTAGTATCTTTAGCAACTCTCTTGTGTTTTTACGAGAGAGAAATCACATGTTCACATTCACTGAAATGTTATCATCAAATTATGGTTTAAATTCACTGAATTATGAATAAAATTTCGGTTAACTTTTAACGTGAGCATTTGAACTAAAATAAACGTTCTTTAATTTGAGTTCAAATACCGATATTCCATTTTTTAATTTCGAAAATAAATATCATGGTTTTACATTTAACGTTAATTTTTCTTATTCATGTTTTTTTTGTTTTTCCCCTCTACTTACATTTTACGTAGCTTGAAATATAGAAATAAGCTATTAAAAATTAACAAGTAATTTTTATTGTACGTAATTTGACATACTTAGTCGAGTCTTGGAGGCAAAGACTTTATGTTTCTGTTTTTCCGTCAAGCATTGTGTTTTTAGCATCAGAATTACCTCATCCATTTGCATCCAACTTTGGTAATATTCATTCGCGCAGTTGTGTGTATCCAGACAGTGCTTTTTGTTTGCGTGTTTTACGGCTTTCACTTGTTTATTATCACCATAAATTGTCATTAAATAACTCTAACTGTCTCGATCTATTATAAAACGTCCGAATTGTCATATCAATCTATTCGACTAATTAATTTAACTAATCAAAAAGCCAATGAAAAGCTCGATTATAATTAAAGTAAAATGCTATTCAGAGCAAAAATAGCGATAGAATGATTAAATGTATCTATATATATATGCTCCGAAAAATCTACTCTACATTACAAACTAAAGTTACACTTGAAAATAACTGAACTGTAACCTATCACATGTCAACGTCGTTTATACATATAATTTACATTAAAATCTTCCTTCCATGAACTTTGAATACGAATTTCGACTTACTGTATAATTTTATTCATAATTTAGTGCATAATTCTTGTACATTTTCAGTGCAACTGCATTACACTATATTTAGCGTAATTTTAGATATTTTTTTAAAATATAGATACTGATCAGCAATCGAGTCACGAGCTTCATCGCTAGAGGCTTTAGATAACGTTTTATCGGAATCGAAGCAACCGATAAGCAGAGACTTTACGATATTTTGGGATTTGTTACAAATAAACTTGAATTGCCTAGGCTGCAAAACCAACGACAATGAGGCCTAATAACGTAACTGCGTCAGTATTGCGACGGTCCAATATTTTTGAATTTCGTCAAAAAATTTTACCATACCATTCTCTACTGAAAATGACCAGAATCAGAAAACTCTCAAAATTCAATAAAAATGTAGAAAAACTACAATATAAAAAACAAATTGAAAGAGATTTTTAGTTTTTAGAACTAAATTTGATATTTTAACAAAAAAAAAAAAAAAAAA